>JAFBJS010000159.1:76157-166572 GCA_016785265.1 Paraplagusia blochii
GGTGTTAAAGGGATTAGGGAGACAGGTAGGAAGGTGTTAGGTATGTCCTCTGGACAGAGAAAGGAAGACAAAGATGATGGTGGAATGATGGGGTTCGGGAGAACGTTCAGAGAAAGAGATTTGCAAAGAACATGTATAGTGACAGAACAGAGGAGACTAGACAGGAGTACAGAAAGAGGGCAAGGTACGTGAAGAGGGAAGTGACCAGGGTAAAACAAAAGGCATACGAGGAGTTGTATGAGAATTTAGACGCGGAGGAAGGAGAAAATAGATGTGTATAAGAGACAGCACTAAAAAAGCTGCGCACCTTAAAACTATCCCGTTAAATTCATCTGCCGTATAAATATATTATAGATCTGGGTCCATACAGGATTAACCCTGGGTCCGGACACGGATCACGGTCCTACAGTTAGTGACCCCTGTCTTAGTCTGTTCAGACACTTTCTTTATGTAAATGCATTACCACGTCACAAGGACATATCTATCACATATCCCTTCTATTTTCAACCTAAAAAGTAACATTTTTTTCACCTATTTAACTTTAACTAATCGCCTTTGATCCCTCAGTTATGACTTGGATACTGAGCTCAACCATTCTTAATACATAAACATCAGCTGGGGATTTTGTATTTTTTAAATAATGATAATGGACATGTCTTTGCAGGTGCTGATCATAGACGAGGCCCACAATCTCAGTGACACTCTTACATGTATACACAGTGCAGAGGTGTCGGGTGCACAGGTGAACACATTTTAACCAAACCTTATACCAATACCTGATAAGTTTATCACTATCCCTGAGATGTTTTAAAATCTTCTCAACCTTCAGCTCAGTCGTGCTTACTCCCAGCTCGAGCAGTATGCTGACCGCTACAAGTAAGTATACAGATACGTACTAAAACATAACTTAAAACTTTTTTTCCATAGACGTGACTCTCTTGATGTTTGTATTTGATAACAGGAGTAGATTAAAGGCAAAGAATCTGATGTACATTAAACAGATACTGTTTGTAATCAAAGGGCTGGTGAGGGTGTTGGGAGGTGAGTGTTTTCTTTTTTTCAAGTTTATTGGGTAAACTGACAGGTGTTGGAAACTGAACATTATTCCTTTTTTTTCAGGGAATGTACAACAGAATCCACAGAGTCAGACACAACAATTAACTGGTGAAAAGAAGCTTAAAACATGACAAGGATACCAGAATAACAAAAATGAACAAGAATAACATTTTTCCTTTTTTCTCCCAGGTACAGAGATGCTCACCATTAACAGCTTCCTCTTTAAGGCACAGATCGACAATATAAACTTTTTTAAGGTATTTATCATTAGAGATCCAGTCTATTTTGTACAGGAAGGTGTATTTTCAAAACCAGTTATTGTATTTTCTGGATTATAAGTAATTCCTGAGTTGCACCACTGGCCTCTAGGCCTTTTAAATGACGACTGTATTACTTACAATGGCATGGGGTAGCAAACACTGGTACACAAGCCTAGAGTGTCCCCTAGCGGCTAGTGTGTGAGTGTGAGGTAACAAACATGAAATTGTTCATTTAGATATATTTACGTTGCAGAAGAATAATGACTTTATCACCCATGTAGTACATCAGGAAATAGAACCCATGACTATCCGCTTCTGAGACAGGTGTGCGTACGTATATAGAAAATACAGTATCTGATTTTTTTTCTTTTATAAGGTTTATCTTTTTTCTTTTGATTTTTTTTTTCTGTTTATCTACTTTTAATGTGGCTTCTTTGTGTGTATTGTCATGCTGCTACTCTTCCGGTCCATGAGGGTTGGGCTCAGGTGGTGTTGGTGTTAAAGGGATTAGGGAGACAGGTAGGAAGGTGTTAGGTATGTCCTCTGGACAGAGAAAGGAAGACAAAGAGATGATGGTGGAATGATGGGGTTCGGGAGAACGTTCAGAGAAAGAGATTTGCAAAGAACATGTATAGTGACAGAACAGAGGAGACTAGACAGGAGTACAGAAAGAGGGCAAGGTACGTGAAGAGGGAAGTGACCAGGGTAAAACAAAAGGCATACGAGGAGTTGTATGAGAATTTAGACGCGGAGGAAGGAGAAAATGAGTTATACAGATTGGCAAGGCAGAGAAATCAATCTGGGTGGGATGTGCAACAGGTGAGGTTGATTAAGGACAGAGATGGAAATGTCATTACTAGTGAGGAAGGTGTGCTAGGAAGATGGAGGGAGTACTTTGAGGAGTTGTTGAGGAAAACGATAGAGAGTGTATAAGGAGCTGGATTCTAACAGGGAGAAGATAGATCAGATTAGAAAAGCTGACATCAGAAAAGCCCTGAATAGGATGAAGAGTGGAAAAGCAGTTGGTCCCAAAGATACCAGAGGGAGTATGGAAGTGCTTAGTGGGAAGTAGCGGTATATTTTTGTTGTCTAATAGAATTTTAGAGACAGACAAGATGCCTGATGAGTGTAGGAAAAGTGTTCTTGTGCCATTTTACAAAAAGGGTGATGTGAAGTACAGAGAGGGTCAAAAAGAAGCTTCATTGTGTTTTGGTAGATTTAGTAAAGGCCTGACAGGGTGTTAAGGGAGGAATTGTGGTTTAGTATGAGTCAGGAGTGGCAGAGAAGTATGTTAGAACGGCTAAGGTAAGTGAGCGGCTGAGTCCTGACCTGAGGTGTTAGCCCTTCTATGTTGGGCCATGCGTCTGTGTAATGGCTGCTTGGTCTCCCCAATGTAGAGGTCCCAACATTCCTCGCTGCACTGAATGGGATAAACCACGTTGTCCGGCTTGTGTCTTGGGATCTTGTCTTTGGGATGAACCAGTTTCTGGCTTAGGGTGTTGCCGGGTTTGAAATGCATTTCAAACCAGGACTCAGTCGTTCACTTACACTTAAAGGCCACAAACCACTCTTTTAAGGCCCAAGATGTTCGGATCTTGGCCACAGAAGACACATGGTTTTAGAGAGGTGTTAAAGAAGCCATTTTTGTCAACCTGGAAAAACCATCCCCTTAACAGAGGTGGTGGTTTGAGGCATAACCTCTCACCCACCTACAAAGCCCTTTTGGGAACAATACCCAAAAGATATGACTCATCAACCAGTTTCGCATATTAATGAACTGTGTGACCAAAACCACTCCAACAATGACGGTAACGACCCATCAATCCCCACCCAACAACTGGTATCACACTTCACAGGTATCCCCAGGTCCACCCAACAGGAGGGACTTGAAACACCCCTTCCTCCTCACTCACAGGATATAACTTCTGTTACTCCCCACTAAAAGTGCCTCTTGGATGAGAGGTGAAACGTTTTCCAAAAAACTGAATGTCCAGTTGCCTAACTAAACTCTTTTACCTTGACCATGACCTGGATGACTGAGAACCTGCATCAACATGTAGTGAGGATAGGTGAGACTGTGGAAGAGAGGTGAAGAATAGAGTATTTGTAGGATGGAACAACTGGAGAAAAGTGTGAGGAGTGTTTTGTGAGTGTTAGGTTTAGGGGAAGGGAAAGGATTACAGGAAAGCTGTAAGACCAGCCTTGATGTATGGTTTAGAGACACTAGGAATAGGCAGAAGACAGAAGGCAGAGCTGGGATTCTCTTTAGGTGCGACGAGCCTGGGTGTCTTTCTAGATAGCACCCCATCTTTACACTCTCTCATAAACAATACCAGGTGTTCTGCCTATTTTCATCTACGCAACATAAACCGCCTGCACCCCTCCCTCACCTCCCACTTCACCTCATTTCTTGTCCAGAGTCTTGTCACCTCTGGCCTAGATTATTTTAACTCTGTCATCTTCCGTCTCCCTCAAAAATTTTGGATGAAAAAGTCAGTGAATTTCATGAAAAACTGTCAAAGAAAAATTTTTGATGAAAAAGTCAGGGAAAAGTTAGGAAATTTCATGAAAAACTGTCAAAGTCAGGGAAACGCCAGGGAAAAATAAATCCGTGCTCTAATGTCGCAGAAAATGTCGAGTATGTCGAGATTACGCGCTTTATTTTGGAAAAGAACCTTATTACAGAAGAAAAGGACTGATTGAAATAAAGATTTTTGAACATGATAAGAACAGTGAACATCCAAGGTAAGTATACCATACAGGTGCAGATCTGGGTGCTCCCCTTTTCTGTAGTCATGATCTTTGAAAATAGAATAGAATAAAAATAAAATAAAATAGAATCCCACACATGGTACTATAGTGGTTGAGAAACAAACATTTTAAATGTGGACGTTATTATTATTATTTTTACTATACTTTTGATTAATTTTAGTCAGGGAAAAAATAATAAGTCAGGGAAAAACAAAACTTTAAAAGAGTGGCCACCCTGCTATGGTAAGTAGAGCTTTCAGTTGCTCTGCTCCTCAACTCTGGAATGCACTCTCCCCAGACATCCGTAATACTGACTCTATCTCACACTCTACACTCTACACTCTGTTTCGGCTCAGTGACTTTACTTCTCTCCTCTCTCCCTTATGTTTACCCCCCTTTTTGCTTTTATTATTTAATTGTGCTTTGTTATGTTTTCTTTGTATATCTTGTACAGTGTCCTTGTGTGTCTGAAAGGCGCTTCTTACTGAAATGTATGTATGTATGTATTATTATTTTTATTATTATTACTTGGATGGACAGGATCAGGAATGAGGTGATTAGTCGACAATATAGACGAAAGGTTTGGAGAAAAAGCTAGAGAAGCTAGAATACAACCCCTGGCAAAAAGTAAGTAAAAAAAAGCAGATCATAAGTCATTTCAAATGGCAACTTTCTGGCTTTAAGAAACACTAAAACAATTCAGAAAAAATATGTGGTAATCAGCAACAATTACTTTTTTAGACCAAGCAGGAGGAAAAATATTAATTTAACTCCTGGGTGACTTTCAACCAATGTGTTAGTACTCTTATTGAGTGAAGAATTGTTACATTTGTTTCAATTCAATTTCAATTATTTCAAGTGAGAAAAGGACATGTGAAGTGGAAAAGTATATACATTTTCAAAAAATATTTTTAAGTGTAATTGTTTACTTTAACTAACAATTATTTTCTTAGTTGCAGGCATATTTTGAGAAGAGCATGATCAGCAGAAAAGTGAGTTTTTGTCAATACCATATATTTTGTAAGAGACACTTATACCACTGTTATAAACATGCAACACATTCTACATAAAACAAACCAACCACCAAACAAATTTTGTGATACAAGGATATTTTATAACTTCAACTTTTTCTAACAACTGATTCACTTGTTGTGAATCCTGGTCCATTTGAATATGAAAAGCACTCATGTCTTAAATCAATTCCAGAGAGCATATCAAACATATGTAGATTATTTAATTAAAAAAAGTAAACAGGATCATTATAAACAGCACATTATATACCGATTAGAAATCTATCATAGATCATTGCTTCCCAGGCTTGTCACTTAAATTAATAGGCTTGTTTGCTTTGTGTAGCTAAGTGGCTTCGTAGAGAAGTACACAGGATCAGGTGTGACCCTTCATACCCAGAAAAGCTTTAACAAAGACAACCGACGAACAGAGGGGTTAAACCGCTACCTGAAAACACTGCAGAGCAACGAAACTACATCAGGTTAGAGCATCTTGCTGATGTCACTTTTAGGTTTTTAATGTCAATATTTTCTACAATGATCCCAGAGTTCAGAGGTGAAATGATTTTGATTATAATTGCATTTGTTGTCATTCTTATATTTGTGTAATTCTAAAATAAGTTATAATGAGAGTATACAATTTACTATGATATGTACAATGTGGTCTGAATTTTTTATCTACTCTGTGTAGTGGTCTCTTCTGACCAGCAGGAGTCTGTAGAGGCAGAGAAAGTACTGTCTGCCTCGCCCCTGATGCAGATTGAGTCTTTCTTTCTTGCTTTCACCAACAGCAACAGTGATGGCAGAGTGATTATACAAAGACATGGTATATTTTCAACAAAATAAAAATTCAAATCAAAACTTGCATTTTATATTCATTTTTGTTGTGATTTTTATTTTTGCTGTCTCTCTAGGTACATTGTCAGAAAGCAGTGTCAAGTTTCTGTTGTTAAACCCAGCAGTCTACTTTGCACAGGTGTTAAAGGAATGCCGAGCTGTCATCATTGCAGGTGGCACCATGCAACCTGTAAGTGTATTTAACATACACATTATTAAATGGTTAAATTATTTTAAAAATATTTTTGTGCTTTTTCTAGGTTTCTGACTTGAAGCAGGAGTTATTGTTTTCTGCTGGATTGGGGGAGGAGCGAATTGTTGAGTTCTCCTGTGGTGAGTGGCCATTCAAACTTTGTAAGTGGCGTCATAACCAAGGTTTTGTTTATCATTGTTTTCAGTTGTTCACTAATTAATGGACAAAGGATTATACATAAAATATTGTCATCAACTCTTGCTGTAGTAAAAAAAAATCTAAAGATACAAGCATGTCTTAACCTGAGATGATCAAAATACGTATAAATACATAAGCACCTTTTGCTAGTGTCTTCACAATAAGAAGGAAATTGGGTTAGCTGTCAGCGCAACAACAATAGTTATAACTCAATGTGGTAAAATATATTATTATGTTTTATTTTCATATTTTATTCACATATTGTCATTTTGAAGTCATCATAACAAATTTAATGAAGGAATATATCATATCGTCATCTATTTTGTATTGATAATTTATCAATTGTAGTATTAGATTAACTTTTTGAGTATTATATAAATGTTTTAATAAATATTTTAAATTATCAACATTTTTCTATCCCCATTTTAGATGCTTAGATTGATTTTAATCAGAATTCTTAATTCAATGGTATGGTTCCATTGGACTGGGACAAATATTTGCTTTTTTTAAAAAAATAATGGGGAAATGCTACCAATATACAAGCAGATCAACTCCACTGTTCTTGTAGTGCTTGGTAGATCCTCTATCACCGTGGAACAAACTATGAGACAAGCCTGCTTTGTGGGGGGTTTTAGGACAGCCAAATGAATGGCAAGCAGAGACATTGCAGCTCAGCATAAAGTGGATGGGAGATATATCATTCTAGGCTGATTGACACACACACGAGACACACACGTGGCCTTTCCCCAAGTTTGTTGCTACTTTGGTAGGGCCAGATATAATGAGTTTGTTTTGATGAATATGTCGTGATTGGGTTTTCACTGTGCAGTTATGTCAGATACAATATAAGACTTGTGCGTTGTCAGTATAGCGGTGACATGGGATACCATGTGAGTGGATGATATAACCCAGCAAGGTGGTGTACATGGCAAAGTGGAGGAAACCACTGAGACTTGGTGTAACCCTGTACCAATTATGTGATACAGGACATTTTTTTATTGTCCTGTGCAACAGTGGGTTGGAATAACTATGTAATCTATCTTTGGTGAATGTGTTTCAGGTCATGTTATTCCTCCAGAAAACATTCTCTCTCTCACACTCTCTAATGGACCCTCTGGTCAGGAATTGGACTTTACTTTCCAAAATCGAAACTCTGCAAAAATGGTAAAATATTTCTGTATTCACCTATACAGTTTCATTTCCTGGACATTTTTACTTGCATAAGTTGGTTATTTATAAATCTTTTCCACTCTTATTGGCAGATGGACGAGATTGGACGTGTTCTCTCTAATATTTGCAACATTGTACCAGGGGGAGTGGTGTGTTTCTTCCCTTCTTACGAGTACTCAAGGCAAATTATTTCTCACTGGGAAACTAGTGGAACTCTAACTCGTCTGTCAATCAAGAAGAAGGTTACTGCTTTTCACCTTTATTAATGATCTTCATTTTTCTGTGCCTGGTTTTCTCTGTACACTTTGCTGCCTTTGTTGCCACCCAACAGGGTCTGCTTAATACTTCAAGGACGATGCAACACACCAGAGAAAAGTCCTGATAATTTTTCACTCACTTGTCTTTACATGTGCATCATGACTACTGAAAATTGTTTCATTGAATGTATGTACATACACAGATGATAAGCTTTTACAAACACCAATACAGATTTTCCAGGAGCCAAAGAAATCCAACCAAGTGGATCAAGTACTGAACAACTACTCCTGTTGTATCAAGGTAAATACTCTAACTTTACGCTGATCATCTGGTCACAACGAGTGATAACTTTGATGGACTTCAGCTTTCTTTTCATCTTTTGGCAGAGGTGTACCCTTGAATCAAGTGGACTTACCGGAGCCCTGTTGTTCTCTGTGGTTGGAGGAAAGATGAGCGAGGGCATCAATTTTTCTGATGATCTGGGCAGGTGCTATGCATGAATCAATGTGTGGAATTTTATAAAGTCCACTGAAGATAAAGTGTGCAATAACATGTGTGTTATCAGGTGTGTTGTGATGGTTGGCATGCCATACCCAAACATAAAGTCCCCAGAGCTCCAGGAAAAGATGGCATATCTGGACAAACACCTGGTGAGAGATTTTTCAGGTCATATTTTGGTTTGGGTCAGACATTGTCTCATTAAGTGTCTCCATTAGTGTCTCCATGCACACAGCCAGACTTTTATATATTTATATATGTGTATATATATATATATGTATATATGTGTATATATATATATATGTATATATGTGTATATATATATATGTATATATGTGTATATATATATATGTATATATTTAAAGTTAGTAGTGTTAGTAGCTTAAGTTATATATGTATATATATATATACACATATATATGGACAAGAAATTAAGGAAATTACTTTTTCCATGACTGTTTATTAGGGATGTCTGATATATCGGTCCACTGATAAATATCGGGCTGAAATGAGCATAATTTTTTATATCGGAATTTATAGGTATTGGTTTTTACACCGATAATAAATTAATCCGATGCTGCAAAGCCGTGATCTCAGTAAATACGCTGGACTTGTCCATTTAAATAAGGAACTGAGTCTGCAGTACTGACACTCTGTCCAACACGTGATTCATGATGTCATTTAAAGAGACAGCTACAATGAACAATGCTACAGTGATCAATATATATATATATATGTATGTATATAATTTTTTTAATATATACAGTATATATTTTTCTCTCTTAGCCTCGCAGTGAAGGCAGAAGTCCAGGACAGGCACTAATAGAAAACCTCTGCATGAAGGCTGTTAATCAGTCAATAGGTAATAGAACAATAATTATTGCAGTCGATTTTTTTTAAAACATGTATTATTTTATGACATAAATCTGTGATTGTGTTTGACTGTCTTTGCTACAGGAAGAGCTATACGTCACCGTGGGGATTATTCATCTATTGTGCTCTGTGACAAACGTTATTCCAGACCTGCCACACTCTCCAAACTTCCAGCATGGATCAGAGATCAAACCAACACATGCATTTCCTTTGGGCCAGCTTTCGCTTCGTTACGAAAGGTTGTACCAAGTCATATTATACTATAATACATTTTCTTTTTAACTCAAGCATCTTCTAACTGATACCCATTTCAGTTTTTTCAGGTAAAGAACCAGAAGCAGTGGACCTAACATGATTCTTCTAAGTTTTTTATTAATACAAATAATGACTTAAATAAAGATGAATCAAAAGAGGCTGCCAAGACAGATGAGCCTAAAACACTATGATGTGTGTTGACAGCTTGAAAAAAACAAGAATGTTACAATTAAATGTGAACTTTGAGGGACTTCTAAAAAAACATTGCCAATAAAGTTTTTTCCAGTGTATGTGTTGTCGGCCTAATGAGCAACAAATAATGTCTATTGGATTGAGTGTTTCATGTATTAATCTTAAGCTTCCCAGTCATCATCGTCTGTTGTTGACTGTGGGGCGGGAAGAGGTGGGATAACATCTGACATCCTTGCAAATCCAGCAGCTGCACCTGGAAAAGCATCAGTCGATTCACCTGGTGGGCCTTTTCCAGAAATACCTAACAAAGCACAAAAACAAATTATTTCCTGCATACAAGGTCGCAAAAGCCTCAAATCATAGGGTATGTTATAATTAATTCTTACCTTTTCTTCGCATGGCTAGTTTGTTGAAGAGATCAGACATAAAATCTCCACCACTGGACACTGCTCTTACTACAAGAAGTCAGAAAAATGTATTCTAATAAAATTCCGATAACAAAAACAGTCAAAATAACTATTAGCAGTTACTTAAAATATAAGTGCACATTACAGAATTATCAAAACCTTCTGTAAAGCATTGAGGGCACTCGACTTCATTTCTTGAAGAAGTTTCACCTCCCATTGAAGAGGCTTCTTCAGTTCTAACCGACTACAAGGGGGTCCCGGTATTTAACCTAAAAGAGGCTGCATACCTGTGAGAGGGGGGTTGTTGTAGAAAACAAAAGGCTATAGGAGGAAGGTGGGGTGTATGTTGAGTTAGAGGTGTGAATCATCTGTAAAGCAGTAAAACTAAACATGATTTTGGTATAATATATATATTCTTGACTTCAGGCATAACCCTGAAGTTGATCACAATATTAGGTTTTAAAAATGTGCAAAATTGTGGCGGTGTGGTCAAAGTCTCTCACATTAGTGTGGAACTGCAGTGTTCAGATCTGGGTAAGATCAAATCCCAGTTAGTAGTGTCGGTGCCTTTGAGTGGGCTCACTAATTGCAGGGAGGTTCATCGGGGCCTGTTATGGTGCAGTGTAATAGTGGTCATGGAAAGTGATGTACCTGTGACCTGGTAACAAACAAGTAAACATGATTTATGTGTCAGCCAAGATTTAATGAGCACCTTGCTCCTGTTCCTTCTGCTTCTTTTTCTCTAATTTGCGCTCTTTGACGTTGCGTAATTTGGCTTTGCCGATCCCTCCAGCATTGCGAATGGACTCCAGCAAGTTGGCACGGCCATCTGACGGCTGAACCACCTCACTGGGAGCTCCAGACACAGGACCTGCAGAAGGTAGACGAAAACAGTAAAATGTGTGTCTGTCTTCATTGTCTAGAACCCACAAACAGATTACTATTAGGTCAAATTCAGTGACTGTGCCTATTTAATGTCTTGTTGCCTATACTGACACAGTAGACAGTAGATTTAACAAATCACAGTAGACAGTAGATTTAACAAATAATACCAGAGAGCATTGCTTAGTATTAGGTGCAAAACACAAATATAGATTATGGATAAAATAGACTTTTTTTTTTACCTCAATCTTTCATCTACTCGTTGCCATAGGTAAGACAGAAAGCTCATACACTTGACTTCAGGCTGGTAAATAAAATCAATTGCTCTAACAAATAAATTACTATAATTCAGAAACCTTATTTTAGATCTTACTAAACATTCTTTGGTCATAAACTTTCCATTGTGACTGCCAAACAGTGTCACAAAGTTTTTACATGATCAAACATAATGGTCTTTTTCCGTTTGTTTGCAGTGTACTTCCTAGATGCACTCTTGCAAAGAACACACCACTGACATGCTTTCAGGAACTGGAAAGAGATCCTTAGCACTGGCTCTCTTTTTTCCAATAGTTTTCAAAGCAATTTTCTGCCACCTACAGGAGTATTTTCATCTCACATTGTGTAATTGATTCAATGTATTTTTTCAATTGTATCAATCCGTTGTGGTGAAGAAAGCGCTAAGCCAAAAGGCGAAGCTCTCAATTTACCTGTCAATCTACGTTCCTACTCTCACCTATGGTCATGAACTTTGGGTCATGACCGAAGATCTCTGCAGGGTGGCAGGGCGCTCCCTTAGAAATAAGGTGAGGAGCTCAAAGTAGAGTCACTGCTCCTTCACATCGAGAGGAGTCAGTTGAGGTGGCTTGGGCATTTACATCGGATGCCCCCTGAACGCCTCCCACGAGAGGTGTTTGGGTCATGTCCCACTGGGAGGGACCCAGAGGAAGACCTAGGACACACTGGAGCGACTATGTTGCCCCGGCTGGCCTTGGGATCCTCCCAGATGAGCTGGAGGAAGTGCCTGGGGAGAGGGAAGTTTGGGTATCCCTCCTCCGAATGTTGGCCCGCGAACTGGCTCCGGATAAGTGGATGAAGATTGATGGATGGATGGATGGATTGTTCAATTTACAGATTATTGCAGTAAACAGACTTCCGACCAATTCATAAAAAATGTATATACTCTCACAGTCCACCTTATAACTGTATATGTGCAAAAGCACAGAATTTGTGAATAAATGTATTTAACTTTATCTGTCTGTGTCTTCTATCAATATTCTATTATGACACACGTTGGACAGCTGCATGAGATTTTTTTTTTCATGATACAAACCTGAACTTTTTGCTCGAGGGACTTCTGTGGAACAATTAACAGGAGGAGGTGGTGGAGGTGGGGCTCCAGCAGGGCCAGCGGAGCTGATGATGGGTTGAGGCGGAGGAGGAGGTGAAGGGGGTGCAGGAGGTGGTGCATCAAGCTGCAACTGAGATCCTGTCAAGATAAAAAAGAAAATTCTGTGTACAAGGATACATTTTCATATATACATGTAAGCAAAAGAAAAGGACGCTGCCTGGCCAAAAAAAAGCCACCACCAAAAAAATGGTCATACACTCGCCTTAGCTTTTAGCTTTGATATCAGAACGCATTCTCTGTGGCATTGTTTTGATAAGCTTCTACAATGTCACCAGATTTATTTCCATCCGGTGTTGCATTACTTTTTTCCACCAAGATCTTGCATTGATGATGGTAGTCTCCAGTAGAATCCAGCACATCCCAAAGATTCTCAATGGGGTTAAGGACTCTGTGGTGGCCAATCCATGTGTGAAAATTATGTTGACCTCATTCTTTGAGCACATACTGTTGCTGAACCTAGACCTGACCTCCAATGGGCTCGTACCTATTTGCTTAGTTATATCCAGGTGGCGACTTTTTTTTTGGCCAGGCAGTGTAGATGTACATGCACTAAACTAAAAGTATTGACTGACATAATTGAAGTCTGGTCTTTACTAAGAAGGATATTCTCCTACAGCTTAGTGTGTTATTAAATTGTTTGTTAATGCAAAGACATTTGTACTGTGTTATCTGTTATTTTCTCTTAAAGTGAAATTATTTGAGCCTGTAGTGTCTGTTGACAGCCCGCTATGTCAGAACAGCAGGACCACAACATTTATTGTTCCAACAGGTATTTCTGCAAAATGAAGGAGAAATGATTCATTGCGAGAGATGTGCAATGAATGTTATCTGCAAAATTCCAAGGTTCTGTTGTCCGGCTGGGTTACTGTTTTTGTGATGACACACAATGTGCAGTGAAACAATCTTATAGCCAAACAGCTTAATACTTCAGAGAACATTCCCAGTGAATTATCAGAACTGGACTATAGAAAAATCTATTTCTTCCAAAAATATTATAATCGTATCAGCCTCAAACCTGTAAGAAGTATATTTATGCACCATCTGGAGTGTTAATATATTGTCAATTTACATGGCCTATTGTGGGACAAAGGACATAATTTCACAAATATGTATACGAGACTCACTGCTGGATGCAAACAAAGGAAGCTCTGGTATGTTCTGCAGAAAACCTGACGGAGCAAAACCAGGACCAAGGTCGGCACTGTAGGACAGGTCATCTGCTATGCCTGGCAAGTCAGGCAGATAAGATGGCACATCTAAATCAGGCACTTCTCCCAGGTCCGGCACATAAAAATAATTTTCTGCAGTCTGAAAAAGGAGAGAGAAAAATAAGTAAATCCCAAATACGATAACAATAATAGTGATTTGGTGGAATTGATTTTATTATAAACCATGTAAATGTTATTTTGGATGCCCCCTCCTCTTGCACTTTTAACCCAATCTCTCTCTTCTCATTTCTTAATTAAATTTTCCTCCAACTCTTGTTGCTTTCAATATGCTAAAATCAAGATGCAGAGTAGAGATGAGATATCAAATTCTATTAAACAACATTCTGAATTACAGTTTCACATAATTTTTTTAACACTTAATGTACCGTATTTTCACGACTACGAGGTGCACATAAAATTCTTAGATTTTCATCAAAATGTGTGGTGTGCCCTATAGTTCAGTGCGCCCTGTGTGTCTGTGTTGTAAGGTGGACATAGTAGAAAACACGAGAGAACGTTAAATGTGGGAGTGTGGGCTTTGTTTTGCTCCTGCTCTACTTTTTTTTTTTAATATGCACATTTGTATGCTTCTTTGTGTTGTTGTAAGGCAGACATAGTAGAGTACACCACGAGAACATTAAAGGGGGAAGTGTGGGCGTGGACATTATATAAAACCTGCGGCATATAATCAGGTGCACCATATGTGTGTGTTAAATAGAGTAATGGCACACATAACTGAGACTTTGCCTTTTAGTAAGGTAATGCTGCCATTGTTTATATATTTTTTTGTATTTTAACAACTCACAGAAATCTTTTTTTGGTCATATTTAGTCTTAAACTGATTGTTCTCAATTGATTCACATCTGCCCTGTATTTAATTTGATTGGAATCTTTTGTTCAGCTTTTACCTCAAATGTGAACTTGCTGAAAAACAAAAGAACTAGGCCAGCCACATCCAATAACTGCAGTGAGATTTGTTCTTAATATGGCCATAAAGGTGCCGTAATTTCCTAGGACTGTTGGCAGTCTGTAGGTCATCTGCAACCAACCTTCATACAGTCACATAGTGACAAAATGTATTTTAGTTTGATTTATTTTCTTCATTAAAAGAATTTAGTTTCAAAACAGTAGGTGCTTCTAAAACATGTTATATGTAATGAGTGACATAGGCTGATTGGTCCTGAGTTTGGGGCTGCTACTTTCAGGCATAAAGCCAACTGTAGGCTTGATAGTTTACTTTGCTCTGAAGCAGCCAGTGTGGCGATGGTATTGAGGGAAATATTAATGATGTCCCAGAACAGGGGGTTGGACAATAATTTACAATGAGAAAAACTGTGAAAGGTCAACTGTGTGCAAACTTTTCTCATGCAGCATGCACAGCGTCTAAGAGAGAAGGATGAAAGGGGGATCACAAAGAAAAATGTTTGGTTAGTAATGCAACAAAGCACCTGTCTTTCTAGTTGTTCTCGCTTTGTAATAGAGAGTGGTGCATCAAAAGGTTTCTCTTCTTTTTCTGTCTCCAGTGTTGTATGTGTTTTAGTCACTGCTCCGGCCAAAGGATCAAGGAACACGTATTTCTTATATCTTAAAAAATAAAAAACAGAACATGTGAATGAAAATTTCACATTTTCTTTACACGGGCAAAACTTTTCTTATGTGACTTTCTGTGAACTAACAGGTTTTCGGTGGTATTAAAGAGCAGAAGTGAGCTGACAGATGAAATGTTGCGAGGCAGTTTCAGGCATAAAGCCAACTGTAGGCTTGATAGTTTACTTTGCTCTGAAGCAGACAGTGTGGCGATGGTATTGAGGGAAATATTAATGATGTCCCAGAACAGGGGGTTGGACAATAATTTACAATGAGAAAAACTGTGAAAGGTCATCTGTGTGCAAACTTTTCTCATGCAGCATGCACAGCGTCTAAGAGAGAAGGATGAAAGGGGGATCACAAAGAAAAATGTTTGGTTAGTAATGCAACAAAGCACCTGTCTCTCTAGTTGTTCTCGCTTTGTAATAGAGAGTGGTGCATCAAAAGGTTTCTCTTCTTTTTCTGTCTCCAGTGTTGTATGTGTTTTAGTCACTGCTCCGGCCAAAGGATCAAGGAACACGTATTTCTTATATCTTAAAAAATAAAAAACAGAACATGTGAATGAAAATTTCACATTTTCTTTACACGGGCAAAACTTTTCTTATGTGACTTTCTGTGAACTAACAGGTTTTCGGTGGTATTAAAGAGCAGAAGTGAGCTGACAGATGAAATGTTGCGAGGCAGACTCCCTAGTCCTTCTTCTGTCTCATCCTCAGATTTCTTCTTGCCTCCTACACATACTGGAAAATACATCAACTTCTCCTAAAAGGAATGCAAAGATATGATAAAGTAACTTAAAAAGGAGAAACATTTTATTTTCTGGTCAACTTAACACAAAAGCACTTCAAAAGCTATCCATACATTAAGCATATAGGCGACTGACGTGGTAGGCCACGGCAGTGTCTCCAATTGTGGTGAGCCAATACATTTTTGGCTAAAGAAAAATTTAATAACAACTCCTGCTCCAACAAACAAAATAGCCAAAAAAGAATAAATTCAAAAATATAACAGCCTTTTGTTCCACTTTGAACACAACATACTATAATTCTCAGAGGAATTGAAAAAAAAAAACATGCCAAAAGATGTTTATCTTCCTGCCATTTGTGATAATAATATTATTTACATTTACATTTATTTTTATCATGTGCCAGCAATGACATTAAGTACAAACAGGATTTATGTAATTGAGATCAGAAGTCTCGACCCAACAATGACCCTTTTCCATCTCACCTTACAAACGAAGGAATGAAAAACCAAGAACAAACAGATGTTTAATAAAGAGATTGATAGCCGTCAAATATGTGCTAAAATGTCCCCGATAAAGGGTCCAGATAAAGAGCTGCATCCAGATTTTTTGTGGTGGTTTACAATAAGCATCCAAATTATTTGGTAGTTTCCTAACAGCCACGCTGAACTAACAAACAGGAAAACATCTTTTTGAAACTGTCTAACACCAATAGTTCTATTGGGCAAGCTTTTGGCCCATGAATACTTAGCTTCTAGCCCATGACTAAATGACCATAAGGCCAAATGTGTTTTTGGAAATCCAACTGATCTCAAATTACCATGTCAAAATTGCAGATTCAAGTTTTATTACAAATTGTTTCTCTATGTTTTATTGCAAGCAGTGTTACTTTGTCCTAAATCTAAGTTTCAACAAATTTCAGCATAAGTATAAAACGCGTATGGAATCCATTTGGTACCTGAAAAACATGCCATAAAGAATCAACAGGATTTTATGCGACAAAAAAGTTGCGGTAACTCTTTTTGTGAACATTAGGTTTTGTGGTTCCAAGACTAAGTGAGATTAAACAATAATAGGTTTCACTGTATGGCCTACCTGTCATAAACTGCCATCTTTACTATAGCACAGAGTTGTTTATAAAAATTACTTCATTTAATCCACCTCTATGGTCTCACCTGCAGAGTCTTCTCATTAAATGTTTGAAGTTTACTCTGTATTCGATGGCGAGGATGACTTTGCGATGATGGGTCTGTGACTCCAGTAAAGATGGATGAGTAGTCCTGGAGTCGATCTGGGGCTGGGTACTTGGCACTGGAAAAAACCTGAAGACATGACAAGAGAGACAAGAGATGACTCAATTGTATTGTTTTTTTTAACTTTTTGTTTTGCCTTACCTTTGTAGCTTTTTTACTGCCTTTGATTTTGTCCACACGTGCTTGAGCAAGTCTGATTCTGTCCGTTATCGTCTGTAGCTGGGAACGATTTTTCTCCACACTCTCTAACACTCTGAAGCAATACACATATAAATATAGACGTGGTTTCAGAAAATGCCTAACATAGAATGATTTCTTGTTGTGAATTAGGGCGCTACTCATTTGGTCTTTGGAAATATTGTGAAAACCAATAATTAAACTCATAAAGAACACATTATTCCCTGTTGTATTTTGCATCAGTTACAGAGGAGGAAAAATAGGTTAGTTCTGTCTTATAATAGGGTAATTCTGTCTTTATCTTGTTTTTATATATTTCTCATTCACAGTGAAACCCTGGTCCACAAGCTATCCAAACAACATTCTTCCGACATACAAGTACAACTTTTCTGACATTTTAACTCAGCTAAGAGGAAGAACCAAGCAATGAGTGTTCATCAGAGCTTCACCTGACCCCAGGTCAGCCAGCAGCCTAAGCTGACAGCCTCTGTTCACTTCCTCACTCTCTTAGCATTCATCACCAGGCAGTACTCTATCTCAACAGTTGCGTTAGCAATGGCAGCACAGAGCAAATACTGTGGAGACCAAACACCCTCAGACAGTCAGTCTGTGGGTGCCACTGTCTCCCTGTCTACCAAACACCAGAATAAACGCCAAAAATGCTCATGATACAATCCCAAATGAAAGATTTAACAGCTTTATTTTTATAATAATTCAAAAGTATCGTCCTCTGAAAGTGCTTTATCAGATTAATAAAAAGTTCCTGTTCCAGAGCTCCAAAGCTTGGGTTAACGTCAACTTTTAAAATGAGGTATAACACTAACATTAAAATAAATGCTAGATTATAAACTCAAACTGCTCATGATACATTCCCAAATGAGAGATTAACAGTTTATTTTTTTATGATATCTTCAAAATAAATTAAAAAAACACAACAGACATTATAGTAATGCAAACAGCTGCTGTGTGTCCACTTGATGCATATGCACAGTCAATCGCTATTTTTACTCAGTCTGTCTCCAAAGACAAAATGTTCACTGATATAAGATGTTCTCTTAGTAATATATATTTTTCTACATTATCAATACTTTTGTTTATATCTATGTTTTTTTAATGTCTAAATAGCGGGGAATCGAGGGCTGTTGTTAAACGGATTGTACTCATAAGTCGGACCCCACTTTATTTTTACGTGACCTATTTAAAACAGTAAAAACAGTGTTAATTTACACAAATACATTGAGTCATTTTATCATTATTGATTTTACCTTTTGAAAATATCTACAGAAATTGTCTCCAAATAGAGTAATGCATCTGTAATCTGGAGGACAGCCTCCTCTCTCCTCAGGTCTGATTGGATGAGAGGCACTGTATACACTTGGCCCTCCACCCCATACTGCTGGTTCCTTTTGAAGAAAAAAAAAGCATATTAATATAATAATACATTTTTAATATAAAATTAAGCTAAGTTATGTTTTTGTAGAAAATAGAAAATAAAAGCAAATCAAGTTAACATCCATATAATCTCACACAAACTGCCATCTTGGTAAATCACTTTATTAATATAATGTATTTTGTATATGATTTTAATTAAATGTGGGCAATTGTTTTAAACGTAATCTAATTAATAGCTTTGTCCATAACACCTCCTGCCAATGACGGTCATCCACTGACCCCCTTGTGGAAAGGCTCCCAAGGGCAAGAGTTAAAAGCCTGAGGCTTTGCCCCAAAAGCAGCCCTGTAATGGTTCTTAACCATGTGTTTGCCCTTTCTAGATGTTGGTACCAAGCTGTAATGGCTCAGACATTTCTCCAGATTAAACCACAGCAACACTGAATGCATGGCCATTCCTTTTATGGTTCTTTCGCCAACAATGTCACAATGTTAAGAAAGCTTTGCGACCACTAACAGGGGCATTCCAATCAAACAACTGCTTCATCTTTTGTTTCCAAGCAGAAAAATCGTATATTTATATCTATCTCTTTGTCAAACCACTGAGGCTGTGATTATCTCTGACTGTGAAAATGGCACAAAGTCCCCATTCAATTCATCATTTTATTGTTATGTTAAGTTTTTTTGGACGTCACATAGAAGCCGTGAAAAGAATCTCACATGTGTCGAGATCATACACAAATCCGACACAAGACGATAACACGCAGAAAAAGAAACACAAGATTTGTGTTTTTTTCTTAAGTCTAATTGCCATAATCTAAGTCGTATGCAAATGAAAATAACTCAGAAACGGCTATCTACTCATCATTAACATAAAAATGTTATGTACGTTAAAGAATCCTTACCTCAACATGACTTTAGATAACGTTGTCGTAACGTTTATTTTCCAAAAATGACGATGTTTACGGCTTGGCAACAGAAACGATTCTTCACTTCCGTCTCAACTCACACGTGACAGCACCATGAATGTCACGTGGGTCAGAGTCCGTGCAATTTGATCGGCGTAACAGCATCCGGGTTAAGCGTTCTGTTGCTGCTTGTCAATGTAACCGTGCAAATGAAATAATACTGAAAGATGTGCTAAAAACGTGTATCCTGAAACTTTTATTTCATGACATAGTGATGTAAAAGGGTTTAAATTTGTGACTTACACGCGAACGATCCAACAATTTTTTTAGGTATTTTACTGTTACATCTAAAGAGTTTTCAATTGTATTCTGAGATCACACAATTAAATCATGTTTCACACTTTAAATCAAATAAATATGCGCTTATGTAACTTGAAATAACCAAACCAAAACATCTTTCTTGGCGTTTAAGGTATTTTATCTTATATTTTCAAAATTTTGTGGGAATCAAGTTGGGAAGGTTGTGCAGCAGGCGATGTTGATTAAGGACAGGGATGGAAATGCAATTGTGAGTGAGCAAAGTGTGCTGTGAAGATGGAAAGCATACTTGAAGGAGTTGTTGAATCAGGAAAATGAGATGGGACGTTGGAATACAGAGCCACATTTTAATAGAAAAATGTATATCAGATTACAAAGGATGAAGTACAGTATGGTTTTATGCATAGAAAGAGTACCGCAGATGCAATATTTGCCTTGGGGTTGTTGATGGAGAAGTACAGAGAGGGTCAGAAGGAGCTGCATTGTGTTTTTGTAGATTTAGAAATGCACTTGACAGGGAGTCAAGTGGGGAATTGTGGTTTTGTATGAGGAAGTCAGGAGTGGCAGAGAAGAATGGCTAGACTGTGGACAAGAGGTGAAGAATAGAGTACAGACAGTTGGAATAGCTGGACAGAAGGTTCAGTGATCTGTGATCAGTATGAGTGTCAGCTAATGTGAAGGGAAAGCGTTAAATGTGACATATGTACGCTCTTATGTCCGACTGACCTGTCCATGTTCTTGTTAAATGCAAAGAAAAGACAACACATGAACCTTTGCTCCGTTTATCATTCATCACGCAAGTCTGATATCGTAACAACAAGGTTTACAGGATGGTTGTTAGACCAGCCACGATGTATGGATTAAACATACTAGCAATGGGAAGAAGACTGGAGGCAGAACAGGAGGAAAACATGCTGGCAACAGTCAATTGGTTCTGGTTGTTTTTTTTTTTTTTAAAAAACTACCAGTAGTACCAATAAGAAATCGATACCTCACACACCTTTGAAAGGCGAAGACAAAAAGAACCATATCAGTTCGAGGTAGGTTCGAGGCCTGGTAATAGCTTTTAATAAATTAATAAAAGCAATAGTCTTTATATCACCAAGCACGCAGTTCTTCGTTTATATAAACTAAACATTGTGACCTAGTAGTAAAACCGCAAATCCTATGCGCTTACTATGGAACGTTTACGTGAGTTGCGTTATGACGTATCAGTTGCTGATCGCCCCTCCCTCATTAGCGTCACATCTGGAGTTTGCTCCTCTCATCAGCACCACTCTGTACACAGGGAGAGGAGAGAGGAAAGACAGAGAGTCCTCCAGAGACAGAGAGAGGGAGGAGGAGACATATTTTCATCCTTAGCCAGGCACAGATCTAGCAGAGGAGCTAGTCCGCAGTCGGCCATAATTTACTGTTCCCGCCGTGAATAATTTCTCAGACTTTGTTAATTTAGTTTCGTTCTTCAATCGGGTTTAATGATGAGCTCCAGTTTGCTAGAAAACCCAGTGCAGGCGATTTTGTACTTACGGGAGCTCACCACCATCGTTCAGAACCAACAGAGTCTGATCCAGACCCAGCGCGCGCGGATAGAGGAGCTGGATCGGCGGGTGGACGAGCTTATCAGCGAGAACAGTTTCTTGAAAGATGTCAGGGTACAGCAGCAGCATGCGTGTCTTCACGACCACAACCATCATCATAACCTCGCGGATCCAAAAAGGATTCATCATTACAACCAACACACCTTTCCGGATTCTAAGCTCGGAACTGGCTATCTGCCACAGCATGCAGCTGCTGCAGCACAGGTCGAGGACACGACGAGGGGGCAGCCTTCACTGCTGTCGCAACCAACTGACCCAGAAAACATGCAGTTGGTTCCAACCGATCCTTCCACGACATTTCACATCGAACATGATTCGGAAAACGGCGGACATTGCTCCAGCTGTCGCTCTTTAGCGCATATGACCGAGACTAGCGTCTGCAGATCTCTGGCCCTGCCACGAAAATCCGAGTAAGTAAGAGTTACGGTTGTTAGGACGGTTTATCCATGTAGCAGGGACCTGTGTTTTACAGTTTTACTGGGTTTTAAAAACAATATTTTATTTTATTAAATACATTTGCGCAAGAGTGTGTAAATCGCCAGGTACACTATATATTGGTTTGTTTTCCATGATGGGGATGCCAATGAGATATTAGTGTGTGGTTTCTGGGATTAAGAAATTGTTGTGGTCATGTGTGACAGGGCATCAAATGATGAAACTACCAATGCTGACTGAGTTCTCGATAAATACGCATGAAGCAAGGGATCAGAGCCGTACAGTGGACTTGCACTGGCTAGCAGGCACACCACCAGTAGTTGGCCATTAGGGATCATGAGTGAATAGAAAAATGAATGACTTAGAGGGCAGCTGGACATTGTAGGTTTCTTGAAGACGTTTCAACTCTGATCCAAGAGGCTTCTTTATATCAGTTCTTTAGCTTTTTCTATGAGGTAAAACGTTTTCAAGAAACCTGTGTCCTGATGCCATCCAAGTAACCATTTCTGGATAAAATGACCTGGAAGACTGAGAACCTACACAGATCATGAGTGAATAGGTTTGTTTTTTTTTTCTTCACCTAATGGAAATACACACACAGATCCAAGAATAAAAATCTAATGCAAAAATAGCAATTTAAAAGAGCCATTGAGGTTGGATCCAATCTACTGTAGAGAGTTTGGCTAGGTGTTTGGCAAATGTTTGGCTAGGTGTTTGGCAAATTACAGTCACCTACTTATGTAAAGTCAATACATGCAATCTTGTTGAATAGTGAATAAAAAAATATCTCCTGACAATGGTGAGCAGTGCATTTCAACCCCCAATCCCAAACATGTAAGTTATTCTTTACTATTTTCCCCACTTATGAATAAATACACACAACATTTTCTTTCTTTTAACTTTGTCACAAATGATTTCATAACTAATAACCATGACAAAAACCATTAAAATACAAATAAAATGTTTGCACTCACCAATCAGGATCCGCATCGTGTCATTTCATTTTTCAAAAAAACTTAAGATGACTTGGTCGAAGATTTCATCCTTAAGTTTCAGATCCATCAGCAAGTCTTTTTCCTTGGAGATGGAGGCTAATGCTGAAAGCTCTGTCTTTCTGGTTGTACTGTATTTCTGCCATAGGTTTTAATGCCGTGAATGAGCGTTCAACAGAGGCAGTGGACACAGGGATGGTTACAGCCAAACATGCCAAATCTTTGATCTGGTGAAAATCAAGGAGATCAGTGGAACTTTTCCCTTCAAAATCAGCCATGTCATATATTATAGTCAGTTGTTTTCAATTGGAAAAATCAAACAAGATGACATTGTCAGGGTCCTGGGAGAGCTTATCCAATTACCGGACATGACATACTGGGCCAGTTGAATTTAATTGTTTATTATTCCTCCCCTTATAACATACTTATACGATAGCTCCAAAAGAGAACAAATTAGAAATAGGAGGAATGAAAAAACATAAACATATAATAAACATATAATAGAAACAGTATTTAAAAAAGAAGGGAACATTTATATATATATATAGAGCCAGAGCCTTGTGCTGAAGGAGCTACTCAGGTCCTCCACAGTCATGGGTGGGGTTTGTAATGGGTGGGTGGGGTTATCTCTGATGGAGGAAAGCCTGGATGGGGTCCTCCTCTTTCCCACTTCCTCCATCAAATCCAACGAGCAGCCCAGGACAGAACTAGCCCTCCTGACCAGTTTGTTCAGTTTCTTTCTGTCTCGGTCAGTGCCCGAAACACAGCAAAAAACGGCAGCATGCATGGCAGAGGCTACAATCCGAAGGACCTAAGTCTCCTCAGAAGGTGGAGGCAACTTGGCCCTTCCTGTAAAGGCGTTTGTGTGAGTGGACCAGTCCAGTTTATTGTTAAGGTTTACACCCAAGTACTTGAAGCTGTCGACCAGCTCAATGTCCAAGCCCTGGATGTTCACCGGTGATATTGTAGAAAGCGGTGTCTACAAATAAGCAGGCCAGGACACACTTCTCGGTCTCGGAGGATTTATTGGATCAAAAAGGTTTCTGACCATGGCAGGTCCAACACGAATCAACTCATCAGCAGTCTCACCAACAAATCCCAAATACTGATACAGGCGTGCTCTTCTTATACAGTTTTTTTCTCAGACAGTCATATTACATGACATTCAAGACATTCATCAAACCTCTGAAATGTAGAATGTTGTGCTCCTGTGCCTTGACATTGACAAGGGTACATCTTGCTACTGTTATCTAGGCCCCAGTTTATGTTGTGTCTTAATCAGTCTTGAGAATGCACCTTGTGTTTGTTACCCAGGTAACAATCTCTGTTGTCTCACATACCATGGATACTAAACTTTCTGCAATTCTACAGTGACCCTGCACATGAATGTCGTCCAACACTTTGTCTGTTCATAATGTCTGTGTAGATTCTCAGTCATCCAGGTAGTTCAATCCAAAATTAGTTACTTCGAAAGCAACTGGACATAGTAGGTTTCTTGAAGACGAGGCTGCATACCTGTGAAAGGGGGGGGGGCAGGCAGCCTTTCATACCTGTGAAAGGCTGCATACCTTTCACAGGTATGCAGCCTCGTTTGAGGCTAAATACCAGGTCTCGCCTGTAGTCGGTTAGAACTGAAGAAGCCTCTTGGATGAGAGGTGAAACGTCTTCAAGAAACCTACTATGTCCAGTTGCTTTCGAAGTAACTAATTTTGGTCTGTTCATAATACACAATTCTCCACCACAGTGAATGTGGTGATGCTTTTTTTCCGGAAGTCGATCACCATTTCCCTCGTTTACTGGTGTTCAAGCACAGGAAGTTGCTCTCACACCAGTCAACAAAGTCCCTGATGGCCGACATGTAATCCAGTTAATTCCTGTCAGACACACAGTGACTGAGTCGTCTGAGGGTTTGGGGGCTTTGGGGACATTGGGAGGAGGGATGTGGGTGAGAGAAGGTGTGAAGGTGAGGTAACTTGGTGAATGGACGCTGTGTCAGGAGGTGTGAGATGGTGTGGAGATGAAGGAAGTTGGGGGATGGTAGCTGGTGAGAAGATGTGTGAAGAGGGGGGTAGTGGGTCTCTGATCAAATCTGTTAAAAAACACATTCAGTTCATTGGCCCAACTCTGGTCACCCTGTGACGTGACACCGGCTCCACTCAGTCCATGACGTGAGATGTTCTTCAGGCCCTTCCACACTTCACGTATCTTGCTTTGTCCCAGCTGCTCCTCTAGTTTTCTCTTGTAAATGTTTTTGGCCTTTCTGATCTCCTGCTTGAGCTCCCACTGGACTCCTTTAAGTTCCACACTGTTCCCTGATGCAAATACCCTCTTCTTCTTGTTCAGCAGAACTTGAAGCTAAGGGGTCACCCATGGCTTGGTGTTGACAAAGCATCGTACTTTGCGGGTGGGTACGATGTTCTCCACGCAGAAGTTCATATATTCAGTGATGCAGTCCGTCAGGCCATCGATGTCATCATCATGAGCGCTGCAGAATGTCTCCCAGACAGTTGTCTGGAAACAGTCTCTCAGCCTCTCATAGAGCTCCTCGTTCCACATCATAATACGTTTCTTCTGCACAGGCTGCCTTCTCACCATGGGAGTGTATTCAGGGTACAGATGGACCAGGTTGTGATTAGATCGGCCAAGCATCTTGTTCTCTCTGGTGAAGCACTTCACGTACTGAATGAACGTGGGGAGGGTGGAGGAAAGCGAGGCATAATTGAAGTTGCCACTGTTGAGTAGGAGGCACTGCGGGTGTGATGTCTGTAGCTTGGACAATGAGTTGTGGAGCAGCACACACGCAACCGCTGCGTCAGCTGACGGGGGGATGTAGACTGTATACACAATCACATGCGAGAACTCCCTCGTCATGTAATAAGGGTGGATGCCCACCGCAACAAACTTGATGTCTTTCGTGCAGACTTGTTCTTTAATTGAGACGTGCGCAGGGTCGCACCATCTCTTTAATGTACACCGACACACCTCCTCCTCTCGTCTTCCCTGCCACATTCCTGTCCACCCGAACCATTTTAAAGCCCTCCGGGGCAACAGCTGAGTCCGGCGTCATCTCCGTCAGCCAGGTCTCCGTGTAGCACATCAGGCTGCACTCCCGAAAGTCCCTCTGATGCCAAGTCCGTCTTGTTAAGGATGAAGTGGACATTTCCCATAATAATGGATGGAATGAATGGTCTGTACCTCCGTTTTCTCTGCTGGACCCTACGTCCACCTATGCAGCCCCGTCTCTTTCTTCTCAGCTCAGGTGGAATTTCAAACTTGCCGGCGAAAGGCACAACGGTGTTGCGCAAGGCCATCAACTGATCCCTGGTGTAATCAATGGATCCACTGAGCGTCTCCGCCAATGAAGTTCCGAAAAGTGTAGAAACAAGCAGGAAACAGAACGCCAAAGTAATAAAAGTGGTCTCATTATGTGCATGTTGGCAACACAAATTAACCATATAAAACCGGGATGGCCAACCTGTTCCAGAAAGAGCCACTGTGGCTGCAGGTTTTTGTTCCAACCCACCAAGAACACATAATTTGACCAATCAGCTAACTGATGACTGAGATCAGTTGATTAAAAGCCTCAACTCAGGTGTGCTGCTGCTTGGTTAGAACGAAAACCTGCAGCCACAGCGGCTCTTTCTGGAACAGGTTAGCCACCCCTGATATAAAACAAAGAACATAAAACACACCAGAGTGGTGAAAAAGTGAGAAACAGTACAAAAGAAAGGAGAGCTACTGTAATCAGCTGCTGCTCGTGCAGCGCCATTTTAGTTCAAGAAGTTGGAAGGCCCTGACGTCGCAATCTGGCAAGATGATTGGCCTGAGCTATTAAACTGAACGGTTCCAAATTATTATGCAAATCATATTTTCTCAGATTTTCCAAAATGATCAATATGAATGGCAGTCCTCATGATTTTCCCGTTAACATTAGAGTACATACATTTTTGAATGAACCTCCCCATGATAATAGTACATTTAAAAAATAAAAATTACAAAATTGCATGTTACAAATTATTACGCACAATTGAGTTTGCACACATTTTATTGTAATAAAGAACAAAAAAGGTTATGTGTGAAAGTATAAACACTAGCAGGTCATGCCTGACTAAAATCAAGCACTATTTAAATCAAAACATTATCACAATTTAAGTCACATCTGAACATACGAGCCCTTGTTGAAAAGGACCTTCTCAAATCTTCCCTCTATTGAATTTGTCAGTTTTTGGATAGTATCTGCTGGAACAGCCTTGCAAGAGGACAGAATAGCCTCCCAGAGCTGTTGAGATGTGAACTGCTTCCCACCATCATAAACACTTCTCTTGATGTGGTTCCAAAGGTTCTTAATAGGGTTGAGGTCAGGGGAGGATGGGGCGACACCATACGTTTGTCTCCCTTGATGTTTATTGCAGCCAGAGATGCAGATGTATTCTTTGCAGCATGTCATGGCACATTGTCATGCATGAAAATTATATCGTTCCAAAAAGCCCCATTCTTCCTTTGTACCATCGCAGAAAGTGTTCTTTGAGGTACTCCACGTACGTTGTGGATGTCATCTTCACAACATCAGGGATCCTGAAAGGGCCAACAATCTCTCTCCCCATGATACCAGCCCAAAACATCAGTTCACCACCTCCTTGTTGGCGCCGTAGCCTTGTTTGTATGGGGTGGCTGTCAACCAACCATTCACATCTCCATCCATCTGGACCATAGAGGGTTGCACGACATTAATCGGTGAACAGAACTGCTTTGAAGTCAGTCTCCAGGTATTGCCTGACCACTGGAGCCATTCCTGCTGGTGTGCATGGACAGTGGAGGATGAAACGATGGCTTACGCACCGCCGCAAACCCCTGGAGAACACTGCATCTTGTTGTTCGGGGAAACGTTGTAGGCAACAGCAGCTACTGAATCAGCTACATAATTCTCGATTATGTGTGATGATCGCAATTAAGTTTCTTGGCAATTTTGATTGTCGTCATTCCTTGACCCAAACATTAAACTATTTCTTGCCTTTCAGCAGCTGAAAGGTCCTTCTTCTTGTCCATCTTGGTTGAAAATGGTAGCCTACATAATCATGTGGAACATCCTTTTTTAGTAGTCTCCCCTTTAATTGGACACACCTGCCAAACTATTTAGCGTCGGTGTCTTCATTTGGTTTCAGTGATATACAGAACCATGATACACCATCTTACTGTACCACTGTTGAACACTTTTGGCATAATAATTTGGAAAGTATTATAAAGTGAGCACAGCCCTCACTTTTGATTCTGTAGGCTCTGGCAGTTTTCATGGAACCTGACAACACTAGCTAGCTGTAAAATGACTGTATAAAAAGGTTACTTTACATTTAAAAGTATCCAACTTTTTAAATGTAAAAACTCTTTTCATATGAATAAAAAACAAATAAAAATACAATTTTCTTTTAGAATATTTATGAATAAATGTGATTTTCTGAGTATGTTTAAGCAAGCAGAGAAGGCTTTGCTGACACTTATGGCCCACCACAATATGTATTCAAAATATAGGAAAGAGGGGAAAGCAATATCCTTGTCATTACTGTACACATTACAAAATTTTGATATGCAATATTAGTGAATATGGAATTATTCCCAGGGAATATTGTCAGGGAAGTCAAATGGGCTTGTCCATTGGAAAATAATGAAAATACAACTGAACAATCTTCTCACTCACTGTCTTTTCTTAATTTTTGAGTTCTTCGACAGATGTACATTGACATTTATGAACTGGAACAATTTTTTTTATATATATATATATATTTTATTGGGAGATTATTGCAGAGCATTTGTATTTGTAACATAAATATACACAGATAAAGTTTACATTAAAAAAGAGCACAGGATACATAGTACAACATTTTCTCAAACATCTGTGTTATGTAACTCTTTATATCCTTTGCTTGGAACAATTTTAATAGTTGATAGTCAGCCCTATTGTCCAATGGTCAAGCCACTCTAGCTATTCTGCGACCTTTTTGGGTCATTGTAGGCTATCATAGACTTTTAATGGACAAAATAAAACCAGAAACAACCGGTAACCATTATTTTTAGACAAGCGTTTAATTCAGGTTGAAAGCCCTGGTTATGACATAAATATATTAACATGATACTCAGGACCAAACACTTCCAAACGGTATCTCTGTTGGATTTTAATTTGGGTCCGTCACGCAGTGTAGTGATGTCACACATGGATCCTTGTGGGGACACTGCTGTGTGATTGGCTGGCAAATTATTGGGGCTTCTGATTGGCTGCTGAAAGGCCCGCTGTAGAAAATGCATTTATGTATCTGGTTGGGGCAAGACAAATCTCAAAAATCCACGCACAATGCGCATAGTTTCACAAATTAGACACAAGATTTGAATGCTTTTGACAATTCACTATTGCATTTAAAGAATTCACAAATGTATTTTGATTCATAAATATTCTTACTAAATTTTCAATTGTTAAGAATTTTAAATGTCCCCAAAATATATTAGTGCATTTATTCTGAAATTTTATTTGTAAATTCCTTAAAACACATTAGTGAATCCGTGCTTGTGTATTTATTCTTTTTTATACTATTCTGGTTCCATAGAGTCGTGCTTTGCTTAGAGCACCTCACTGGAAACCTGGCAGCTGGTAGATGTATACTTGAAGCCTTATGGAAGCAATTCTACTTTTTTAACCACTAAAACTGACTGCATCAGGGGTCGGCCCAGACCCTCTTCTTGTTTGCTTTAGTGATAGACAGATTGACAGATGGTGTCAAACAGGAGTCTCCATGGACGATGATGCTTGTAGATGACATTGTGATCTGTAGTGAGAGTAGACAACACCTATAAGTGCACTTAGAGAGGTGGAGGATTGCAGATCCTCCACCTTCAGAAGAAATATTAAGGTCAATTGTAACAAGATAGCGTACGTGTGTGAATGAAAGAGAGAACAGTGGAATAGTGATGTTACAAGGAGCAGAGGGGGTGAGGGTGCAGGAGTATAGGTACTTAAGTTCAGCTGTTCAGAACAGTGGAGAATGTGGACAAGAAGTGAAGAATAGAGTATATGCAGGATGGAATAGTCATAGCGAAGTGTCAGGAGTGAACTGAGATGAGAATTTCAGCTCAAGGTGAAGGGATAGGTTAACAGGATTGTTTAAAACCGGCCATTATGTACACATTAGAGACACTAGGAGTAGGGAGAAGACATGAGGAAGAGTTAAAGATGCTGAGATTCTCTTCAGAAGTGACAAGGATGGACACAAGAGGGACAACAAAGACAGGACGCTTTAGAGAAAAGGTTAGAAAATCCAGATTGAGATGGTTTGGACATGTTCAGAGGAGGGACTGTGGCTATATTGGTTGAAAAATACTAGAGATGAAGCTAGTAGGTTGGGGACAAAGAGGAGATTGATGGATGCAGTTAGGGAGGACAAGGAGGTAGTTGGAGTTAGAGTAGAATTTACAGAGCAGAGGGTGAGATGGATAATGTTAACATGCTGTAGCAATCCTTGAAAAAGGGACAAACTAAATAGAGATTTTTTTTTTACCCTAACGGAGGATAAAAGTTATGATGTGTGTCTTTTATCTAAAATTTTACAAATTTTTTTGTGTGGTTGTCCATTTACAAGGAGGGAGATTCACTGGATAACAACAAGATCACGCTTACTCAATCCTTACATAACAACAGCTGTAGGCCTGTTAGGATATGCGTGCGTGTCTTTATGTATGCCTTGTACTGGAAATTCACAATTATTGCTGTGGTTAGCTACTGTATATATCGGTTCTAGATTCACATGCAATGATGAGTCACAGTGCCTGATTATCACTACTGCTTGACTTTTCATTATTTACAGCTTCAGAGAAGGAAAAGAAAACATTGAGCCTCTGCGAGGTTGAATTACTGCACTCAAAGAAAACATGTCACGTGTGATTTTAAAACACATGTGTCTGTCTTTTCATGTACAAATTGTGGGTATTCTGGTCAATGGTGTCTTGACCAGGCAAAGGCTTAACTCTACTTTGCTTTGCTTTACTTTCTACAAAATATTTTAACAAATACATATGCAATGAAATCCTGGCTTTCAGCCTTACTGTAATTCATTCCTGACGGTTGTCTGGAACTCAAAAGTTTAAAAACTGTTTCAAAGTACTTTTTAATCAATCAATTTTTATAGACCACATTTATAAATCAGATATGTCATGTAGGGTTAGTAACATCCTCTGTCCTAAGCCGGGTGAAGAAAAACTACAGAGGGAAAAAAAAACTCTTTTAACAGGGAAAAGAAAACCAATAGAAACCTTAGGGATAACAACAGGAGAGGGAGAGCATAAAAACACAATAAAATAAAACAAGTACAAAGGTACAACACAATTGAAGTTCTTCCAGTAGCTGTTATAATGTCAGTAGTGATAAGAGGTATTAATCCTTTTGTGTTCAACTTGATACCAATGACAAGCGTTAGATCTAAGAAAACAGATAACTAAATAAAACTATGTATATATATATATATATATATATATATATATATATATATATACATATATAGCTATAAGCTAAAACTATATAAATAAAACTATGTATATATATGTATATATATATATATATATATATATATATATATATACATATATAGCTATAAGCTAAAACTATATATATACATATATACGGTATATAAGCTATAATTAGGGATACAATTTAATTCATCATTGCTGACGCTGAGGGGTGGTGATCACATAATTTTTTTTTATTTTTATTTTATATCTAATTTTTATTTCCCATGGTGATTTACAAAATAAATAAAACATATAAGACAACATACACATGTGGTATAATTCTAAGAATTTATACAGAAATTAACATTTATGTCCCAACATCTTTTCACATTTGTGGTACATGTTATATATTCCTGTTGCACATCTCCCTAACATCCATCCATCCATCTTCATCTGCTTATCCGGAGCCGGGCCGTGGCCCAGATTCACTTGTCAATCACCTGTTCCATCCTTCCCTCACTGGTGAACATGACGCCAAGATACTTAAAGTCCTCCACTTGAGGCAGGACCCACCCCGCCCCCCTGGCCTAAAGGGTGCTGACCACCTTTTTCCGGTCGAAAACCATGGCCTTGGACTTAGAGGTGCTAATTTTCAACCCAGTCACTTCACACTCAGCTGTCAACTGCCCCAGCACATGCTGCAGGTCCAGGTAACCACCACAAAAGTCCTCAAGGCACCCGGTTGAAAGCCTCCTCACACATTTTATATGTCCACAAAACACATATGAAATGTTTGGGCAAACTCCCATGATCCCTCAAAAATTCTGTGAAGGATGGACAGCTGGTCCAGTGTTCCACGACAAGGATGAAAACAGCATCGTTCCTCTTGAATCTGAGGTTCGATTATAGGCCGAATCCCCCCATTCTAATACTCTAAAGCAAGGGTATTCAACTAAAACGCCAAGAGGTCCAGTCAGAAAAAAAATATTAGGATATAATAAAGGTCCGGAACATCATGTCCAACTTGCCAGAGTGTTATGTATACTATAATATTATATTATATAATATATATGCTGTAGTAGTATTAACATCTTCCAGAATACATTAAAACTCAAAATCCCTATAGACTAATTGAAGTGCCTTATACACTTCACATAATGGAGCCAAACATGTGTTACATATTTAGGGTGGAAGAGGGTTCCACCTTACATCAATTCAAAAATAATCAAACAAAAAACAGTATCACAATAGAAAGTGAACACAATCAATGAACCTTACAGCTATATACAAATCACATGCGTAAAAAAAAGGAAACTACACATCAATTACAGTACTGGAACGTTGATCAATTCCTAACATTGTTTCTAGCTGTCATAGACTTAATGAGACGACACACCGGCTTAATGACTCTACCAAACCGTGAACTAAGTCCAGCTTCTACGTGTGGTCTCTGAAATGAATCTGGACAGACAGAAGATGAACACGGTGGAGGAGTAGGACATGGCAATGGTTGTTCCAGATTCTTAATAGGAACAAGCGGTAGAGAAGCAGCTAGAGGGGGAGAGCCAGCAGATCGCCCTGTGCAGAAGCTTCGGTTTCAACAGGAAACTGCTCGTCCACCCATGAGGCAGTGCGACCGTTATTCCACTCACTCATATCTAAATCAGAACCAGCAAGGGACGTTTCAGCAGTTGCAGCTGCGGTATCTGACACGGCCATATCTGAATCATGCCAGTCAGTCTGAAAAGGGACATCAGCATTCCGAGTTGGTATGGGCATGGAGCCATCGCTCACCTCTTGTGCGTCATTCAAAGGCAAGAAATTGACCTGTAACAGCAAATTCCTGTGAACAACTCTCTCATGTCCGTCCCGGTCCTGAATTCGGTAAATGTGCAAATCAGGTTTTGCTGCCACTACAGTAAACACAGAAGGCCTCCACTTATCAGCAAGCTTGCGCTTCCCTACGACACCTTTGGTAGCCAGCAGAACCCGATCCCCAACACACAGAGACTGACCTTTGACCCATTTGTTGTACTGGTCACACTGATGCTTCTGTTCAGACATGCAGTGTTCCTGGGCCACAACCATGGCACTGTGCAGATCCTCCAAGAGAGACTTAACATAACCATCGTAGTCACACACATCCACGTCCCTTAACACATTTTTAAACATTAGGTCGAATGGTAATCTAGGGCCCCTCCCAAACATCAAATAAAAAGGAGGAAACCCTGTAGTCTCATGAACTGTGCAATTGTACACAAAGGTTATTGACTGAATCATTTGTGGCTACTTCTGTTTAGAGCGAGGTGGTAAGGACCTTAGCATATCGCCCAGAGTTCCGTTAAACCGTTCTGTACCACCATTACCCATGGGGTGATATGGTGACGTGTGTGACTTCCCAACACCCGACAGCTTCAAAAGTTCTGAGATCAATTCGCTCTCAAAATTTGCTCCCTGATCAGAGTGCAAGCACTGAGGAAAGCCATAGACACAAAAGAAATTGTCCCACAGTTTCCTGGCAACACTCTTGGCAGTTTGGTCACGGCAGGGGAAAGCATGTGCAAGTCGGGTAAAATGGTCGGTGATCACTAATACATCTACAGACCTGTTGTCACTACCCTCGGCTGACCAGAAATCAACACACACAAGTTCCAAAGGAGCAGTGGTCTTGATGCTCTCCAGTGGGGCACGAGCAGATGGTTCAGGGGTTTTACTGAGGACAAACCTCTGACAACACCTCACATAATTGCGACCATCCTTCTCCATGTCATGCCAGAAAAATCGGTGGCGAGCTAGTGAAAGTGTGCGGGGTTGACCTTGATGACCAGCTAGATCATGAACACTGGACAAAACATCAGGCCTCAATGATTCAGGCACAACAAACTGAAACCTCTTATGCTTGGACAAAGGGTCCTTGGTTACCCTGTAAAGAAGATCATCAAACAATGTCAGCTTATCCCACTGCTTAAGAAGTCTTAGAGATGGCAGAATTTCATTGTTGCGTTCACGCATGGAGGGCCTGCGTTTTCGCCCAACATAATAACACACCCTTGAAATAACTGGGTCTTGATGTTGAGACTGAAGGTCGCTGACAGATAAGGATGGATACATATCCTGACCAAAAGGGGTCAAAGTAGTCAGGTGATCAGCAAGTGAGGCCACCCGCTGTTTAGGAACAGAGTCCCATTCGTCAAAAGAGGAGAGGATGGGGGAAACATCGTCCTCAGACAGAGAGCCGTTAGGCGCTGCTGGTTGGGAAGAAACAGCCAAGGACTGAGGCTGACAGGTAAGACGGAAGGTGTCCTGTACACACCCACAGTTGACATTCTGAGCCTGGTTCAACAGCTTGGCATAAGGTTCACACAGCAACCTCTCTCTTAATGGTTTCACAAAAGGGTCCCGGCTGAGTGCATCAGCCACCACATTCAAATGACCAGGAATATGCTTGATCTCAAATGCATAAGGAGCCAGTTTGGATACCCACCATTGCTCACAAGCATCTAGCTTCGGCTTGGTCTATATGTACGTCAGTGGGTTATTATCTGACCACACAGTAAACTTATGACCCTTAAACCAATGACTTAATTTATCACATACAGCCCATTTATGAGCCAAAAATTCTAGCCTGTGGGCTGTATAGTTGGTCTGACTACGTGTGAGGGATTTGCTAGCAAAAGCGATGGGTCTTGCTCTTTCCTCACCAACCGGCACCTGAGAGAGCACAGCACCTAGGCTATCAAGAGATGCATCAGTACAGAGAATGAAAGGCCTCTTAAAGTCTGGATGTGCCAACACCACACTGTTAAGAAGCACATTTTTCAGGTTTACAAAAGCATCCTCACACGCGGGAGTCCAATCATCGGGGGCCAGTTCACGGAAGGTACCAGCCCGCTGCCTACCAAAGGAGCCTTTAGCTTTTCTCTTCTGTCCTGCGGTTAGAACGTGGAGTGGCTTGGCAACAGTTGAACAGCCGGAAATGAAGTGCTGGTAATAAAGCACCGTCCCTAAAAAGGACTTGATCTTACGTTGACATGGGGTGCAGCCATCAATGTTCATTAGGTCCTCCTTCTTGAAAGCAGAAATGACATCCATTTTCTCCTGATCAACGGAGACGCCACTGCTATCAACCACATGACCAAGGAATCTGACAGATTTACGGAGGAATTGACACTTCTTCTGTGCTAGTTTCAGATTACTAACTCTAAGGCGTGAAAAGACGGTCTCAAGATGTTTCAAAGCTCCCAAAGTAGAGAAGACTGTAGAAATTCAAATCTCCAAAGACACTCATCATCATCCTCATAAAGGATGCAGGGCTGTTGCATAAGCCCTGAGGAAGCCGATTGTATTCATATAAGCCCAAAGGTGTTGTAAAGGCTGTGTACTTCCTATCAGACTCGTGAAGTGGAATGTTGTAGAACCCTGACGTAAGGTCCATGGTGCTAAAGAAGGCGTTCCCACCAAGTGCAGCCAGACAATCGACTTGGTGCAGCAGCGGGTGAGCATCCTTGACGGTCTTTGCATTAAGCCAACGGAAGTCAGTACAGATTCTCAAATCCCCAGACTTCTTCCAGACCAAGACTAATGGTGAGGCATATTCACTGATGGACTTACTGATGATGCCTTTCAGTTCCATCTCTGACAGCACCTCTCTGAGTTTTTGATAGTGGGCTGGTGGTATACGGCGGTATGGCAGCCTAAAAGAACGGTCATCCGTAAGATGGATGCGATGCACAAAGTCTTTAGCTTCACCGCAATCTAGCTTATCTATGGAGAAAACATCCTGGTAAGAAAGCACAAGGTCAGCTAGTTTTTCTTTCCATTCCTCAGATACATCACAGCTCTTAATGTCAATCTCATTTAAGCCACAGGCTTCAAGTCGCTGTAAAGGGGAAGAAGTAATATCAGAGGTGACTACATGGCTAGATTGAAGTCTGCTCGTGCCCTGAGAGATGGGGAAGTCCTCCACCGCAACACATGGAAACACATCTACTACCTTTGCATTCCTGCGCAGAGTGACAGGGTTCATTGTTGGGTTGAGAATCTTCATGGGTATCCACCTATCACCCCACATAGGTGTTACAACCCGACCAATAATAATGTCCTTGGGGGCTGAGCGGGAAGATGTGGGCTCCATGATGACTGTGCTCCCTGGTGAGACAGGAGTATCACCAGGTAACTTCCCCCAAACCAAATACTCCTGCTGTGGAGCAAGAGTAATAGAATGACGTAATCTGACAGTGCCAACCTTCTCTGGCGGCTCAGAACCTGACCACCGTGTAACACAGCTGAGCAACCGCAGAAACTGTTCACAATCAGGGTCTGAAGTACGGGAGTGAATGAGCTTCCAGTACTTTTCATCAGACCTGAGCCTCTGTATCAATGGCCTGATGACATTACTTCCAACTATGAGCTCATCTCTCTGCCCTGGAACAAGGAAGGTGGGTACAGTAAACTTTTGCCCATAGACTTCAACTTGAAGCTCATAAATGCAATTAGTTTGTGCCACTAGACCACCACAACCGACAAGGACCACTTTCTCCGAGGCTTCAATAAAATGCCAGAATCTCGAAGTTTAGACTCCCCCTCCGCACTGAGCGTGCAGGACATGCTCCCAGAATCGATCATACCATTTAAAACAGAAACTGGAGTGTAAAACAAATCACTGGCCACTCCGACTCTGTGAGAACCGACAACAATCACTTTGTTGTCACTGGGAAGATTATTACAGCAGTTCACATATACAGACTGCACATCTTCACCTACAGTGAGGGTCTCACTCACGCTGCCCATGTTACCCCTCTCCATGCACAGGCGTCTTAGTTTAAATCAGCCGAAGTGGAAGGAGGAGATACTGCAACTGCGGGACTGGAAAGCTGTGGACACACCTGCTTGATATGACCAGGGCTGAAGCAGTTAAGACACAATCTGTACAATTTGCAGTGAGCATGGGTTGAATGACCATTAGAACCACAAACTCTACATCTTAAAGGGCCAGAACGCTTTTGACTACGAGGGTGGTTAAGCTGTCTCTGTGCTGGCTGTCGGACAACTGACTCACTGTTTCCCAACCTCTGATTAGCTGCAAGAGAAGCATTACAAAGGGACAAAACCCTGTCAAACATGGCCACAACCTGCTGAACACCAGTCTCTGTTGTAGGCTGGGTAACTGTAGAAGGAGGAAGATCAGGAGGAGCTGCAGACACAGGAAGAGCAATAGGTGCAAGGTCTGACTGGTTCTTTGCTGGCCCACCCGAAGACATTCTATTAATGGAATTTGTTACTTCCTTCTGACTGTTAACTGAGAAATCTACAGCCTGGTGGTTCTGAGCTACCGCCCTCCTTGCCCGTCTTGTGTGACCATCTAGACGTTCCTGAACCTCTGCTGCAGTCCACTGTTCTGGGGCCTTCAACTGAAAGGCAAGGCAAGATTGGGATCGGGGCAGTGGTTAATAAACATCATGACCACCTGTGCACTAGGATCTCCAAGAGATTTACTTTTTCTGCGGAGGCACTCATCAGCAACATCAATAGATTTGTTAAGCCGAATCCAATAATCCATTGCACTTTCGTTAACGTAGGGAATAGTGCCATAAAAATCTTTCATTGGTAGGTTGGAGAATGACAACTCACTGAAATTGCACTTTAATAAGTCAAAGACAACAAAAGGCAATTCTGATTCACTCAGCCCAAGGCGGCTACGAAGGGACATTTTAACCATGTCTCTTGCTTTGCCTGTCAGCCTTGACATTATCAGTTCATACATCTCAGCAGGGGGGATTACATCCAACTCTTTTTAAGTAACACAACATCATATCCTCCCACTCATGCACAGAGAACAAATCAGTATGATCGCCCCTGAAGTAAGGCGGTGCTTTAACGTCAGACTGCACAAGGACTTTAAGCTCTGATGAACCTGTATCACCAGGTAATTGTGTTGTAGAAGGTTGGCTCTGGTCGGTGCTGGTCTGCTGCACATTGTTGAGGATGGCTGAGATAATATCTCCAATTTTCTTTGCCAAATCAGTGAATAGGGAATCAAGAATCCCGACAGGGATAACTGGTGTAGACTCAGGGCAAGGTCACAGACTAGGCAAAAGGTGTGGAGCTAGCGGTAGGGGCTAAAAACTGACTAAGAGCTGACTGATCAGCTGTGAACCCGAGAGTGGGTGACACAGGCCTACCCCTACCTAAACACAATGATGCGATCTGCTGGCCCCTCCCCCTTCCCAATGTGACATCAAACCCACGGCCAACACATGTGTTGACTTTAAAAGCCTCCTTTCCTGCCATTACACTCAACTAATATTGTCAACCAAAAACAAAACTGTAATAAAATGAATATAGAATATGTATAAAACTACTATATATTTACAAATAATCCGGGATGTGTGTCAAAAATTGGTACACACAGATAAATAGTACAGAATATATACACTTAATGTATATAATGAATATACGTAGGGATATATGAAGCGCTTCGTATCACAGACAATACACGCGTCCAAAATGTCACTTTACTACACGTATCAACACGATGCACCGACAAAACTGATGCGCATGTGCTGAGCGTATGGCTCGAATAAGACACTCAGACTTCTAGCCACTTAGCTCCTCGCTGACAGCGTGGCAGAACGGAGAGTTGCGGGTCAGCTCCACAGATAGCGCGCGCCACTCCTTGTCTGCACCGTAGGAGAGGAGAGAGGACTCAGCGTGTCAGTAGCACTCCGGTGGACCAGTTTACGCTGATCCGAGATCCGACGGGTCACGGCACCAAGTGTAACCAGTGTATTCTGTGCGTTGTGTTGTTCCAAAAATGCTACTGCTTGCCAAAACGAGTTTAATGTCTCCTCACTCTCCCACAGAGACAGAAGAAAGTGAGAGAGACGAACAAAACAATAAGAAATTAAACACTGAGTAAGTAAATATGTACATAAAAATAAAAGCTATAAAAGACCACTCACCTCTCCCAAAGAGACAGAAGAAAGAGGGAGAGAAAGAATGTCGCTGATCTTTTATATTAAAATACCTTAGCCCACCCTTTCCGGGTGGCCTAATTGGAGGCACCCACTTGTCCATCAAATGGCTCACACCATTACACAGGAACATACCAACAGTGTGAGGCATACAAAACAAAACAATTTTGTGTAATTATAACAATATACAATTACTAAATCCTATGTTACATTTAAACCCTTACAACTCATACTATCTCTGCATAACCACTTATTCCACTCTCATTGTACTGTTTACCTATCATTATTGTGTATTTTCAATTAGGATTCCATAAACTTTCTCAGTGTCCACCTCTCATTCACTTTGCACTGTGTCATTGCGTTTGGTGAATGTTTACCCTAATGTAACACTGAAAAAATTGTATTCTAAATACTGACACAGATGACAACTAACAGTCTTGAATTATCTTTACAATAATCTGTTCTGTTCTCCAGTCCTTTGCTTCCACACAATGTCTTTTTTCTTGACATACTTACAGTATCTGTTCGCCCCTATGGCTTCTTGGTCTTGGCTTGGAGTATCGAACTGTGCTCACCTGCATGCTGAGTACAGCTGTCGTGGAAAAACAAGCACATGCTGGCAGAGTTTATATACATACCTGTGTCCTAGTCATCTGACGAGGACACACACCTTGTGCTGACTGGAATTTATGTTTCGTAAATTACAAGTTGCCTTAAGTGCAGTTCCCTTGTTATGTTAAATAAATATCTGTGATATCTTCACATGCATCCTGGGCTGCATCTGTGTCACCGCCCTGTGTTTTCTACATGTATTTAATTTATTTTGGTGTATTTTTTACATTTCTCCAACTTTTGTTGTCATGTAATTGTATGGGGAAGGGTAATGCTGTCTAGGTACAGTGTAAGGGAGGTTCACAAAGATGATATATCTACTGAAATAATTATAATAATAACTATTTCACCTATACTTTTTATATGCAATTTTATTCATATTAGAGATCAAATTGGAATGTGAAATGGGTGCTTAAATTGATCCCAAATAAGAGTGCATCCCAATGCTTGTTCCCCCAAATACTGCAGTTGCCATTTACCAGTCCCCCAGTAGTTCCTTACTGATCTGCACCTGCACCATGACTGAACTTAACTATATCCCCTCTGTCATTGAGCTTCCTGTACATTATGTAACCGTCCTACAGGTATGTGCATCTTCCTTCACTCTCATATGTTATCTTATGTTCTTACTAAAATAGGTTCCTAAAATCAACAATTCATGTCACATTTGAATTCAGCAATTTATAAGCCTCATAGCATAATTGCCCAAGTCTGTCCATCTGTGCTAGTCAATGGTGAGAGACTAGAGGTGTTGGAACAGTTTAAATATCTGGGTGTAGGTTTTGATTCCAACTTGAACTTTAAACACCATGTCAAGAAAGTTGAGCGTATTAGTCTTCAAAGGTATACATGCATGCAATGATTTTCAGCCATATGAATTACTGTTATACAACTTGGTCTCATACCTCAGAGAGCATTCTTAAGCCATTAAAGACTCTCATCAAAAGAACACTGAAAATTCTGGACAAGAAGCCAGACTACCATTATTGTAACATCCTGAGTAAGTACAACATTTTGGATTTCAATAACTATCAGATATTCATGGACGCCTGCCTTACCTATAGAGTTTTAAATAGACTTGCTCCCCCTCCCCTGACAGATTATATAAATACAAAAAATAGTAAACACCAGAGCAGTGACCAGAGGGGATTGCAGTGTACAAAGGCGCAGGACCAAATTTGGCCAAATGGTGGGGTCCATCAGAGGCACACAGACATGGAACAGTCTACCAGCCCATGTCAGAAACTGTGACACCTACATATCATTCAAAAAAACACTGAAACAATGGTTAAAAACTAACCAGTCATGCCCTCATAGTTAGATTCTTTACCTGTTTGCAAGTCCAGAGACTTATCTAAAATGTCTATAGCACATCGTAATGTCTCATGATCCACGTGTATCTTGTTTTTTATGTCCTGTTGAAAGTCTAATGTCTTGTGATTTATGTACGCTTGGCGTCACTTCCCCGTTTAATGTCTGCTCTACTGATATCCTGTGATTCATACAATATATCCATTACATCTTGTTAAATGTTTACTGTACCAACCTGCCTTAGGACAACGGATGAAAATTAGCTATTGTGCATGCACTCCGGCATATTTACATTGTTGCTTCCACCGACATGTTGATGAATATGCACTGTCCTAATTAAATAAATAAATAAAATAAGTAATTTCATTAATATATGACATTAGCAATTATGCGAATTGTGTTTTCTCTGCCTCCTAACAGGCCATTTTGATTACTTTCTTTTTGTTTTCATGAATCACATGATTCACATGAAGAAGGCTTTATCTCTTCAGTTTTTGGACCTCCAACTTTTCTCCAACTGACCTGTTGTTATCCGTGTAGCTTGCTTTTCAATGTTTTTCGGTATGCCCTGCTTAGGGTACTGCCTCCCCCAGTGGACCATTTTCTATGATACTGGGCATTAAATCAAAGGACACCCCTAATTCAATGCCAAGTACCCTCATCAAACCCTTTGGGTATGATCATACTTGAATGGTTACCAGTTTTGTTTTTCTACTTTTTTTGAACCTTTATGTTGATCAGTTGCACTCAAAGGCAGCTGTTGATTGTGGATATGAGAACCTTGCATCGGTTGCCGCCATCATCATCTAAATCCAAAGTCCCTTCCACCAGCTAGATGCAGATGTCTGGCATGACTGCCAGATTCCATCCTCCTCCAAAGGCCTTGCTTGTTCCAAAACTTAACCAAAATACCCAGCACTGGCTTCATGCAGAACTTCACTTCATTTATGATCACAATGCCCCACTCTTGTATGATGCTGTGAAGCTTTAGTGTAATTCCCTCATCTTTATCTGCTGATCTTTCAGTAGAAAATTTAAGAGTATTAGCATGACAGCCAATAGTTGTTAAATGAGGTAGTTAAATGAGGTCTCCTCCAAGTGTGTTGAGACAACTTTGCATTTTCAGTAACAACTGCAAAATCCTTCAATAGTCCACGGTAATTGATGACTGCTTTCAGCTCACCAGCAATGTAGAGGCCTTTGCATCTTGTCCTTCGTATTTGTGCAATTGTAGAATACAGATTTAGGGGGCAATGGTAATTCCTCTGTGGAATTTGACCACACATTAGAAATAACTGAAATACAGTTACAGTTTGCCTTGACAAGGGTTTGCTTGACCTTTGCACTCTGCTGAAGTTGTCATGCAGGTGGTCGGGTGTGTATGCTACCCAGGTAATATTCACAAATTACTCCCAGTACACATTAGATTACAGCATTAGGGGTGAACCAGTTGGATAGTCTGCACAAGCAAAACACTCAACTGCATACCTCTGCCTTCGTTCATCTATCAAATCAAAGAATATTCTGATACCTTTGTAGAAAGTGTTGACAAATAAGCAGACCAGTAAACACTTCTTCGTCTCGGGAATTTATTGTATCAGAAGGTTTCTGACTATGGCAGGTCCAACACGAAACTCATCAGCAGTCTCACCAACAAATCCCAAATACTGATACAGGCATGTTCTTTTTAGTACATCACAAGACATTTGTCAGACTTCTGAAATATGGAATGTTGTGCTCCTGCACCTTGACATTGACATGGGTACATCTTGGGTCTGTTATCGAGTCTATCCAGTCTACGTATCTTGCATGTCAGAGGTACTAATCTTTCTACAATTCTACAATGACACTGCACATTAGTATTGTCTTTTAATATTAACTTTGAGCCTTGAGAAGTTTCTATGACGATTGCAATATGCTACTGAACTATTGTAGCATTCTTTAAGCATGTCTTTCTGCAATATTTACACAAATACAGAGACTTCAAAATTTGCTTGTGTGACATGTTTCCACACATCAGATAGCATACATGGCATTTATCTCTAGAATAAATTAAAAAAAAACTTGTAAAACACTAAAAAAAAAGGAGAATGGCGTTAATGACAGAATTATTGTGCTTCAAAGAAATAAATAGTAGTGAGACCACCTCTCACGAAAAACAATAAAGCCCCTTAAAATAGAAATAATAATTTTATATAAGAACTGTGGCAGTGTTGGCCTAGTGGTTAAGGAAGCGGACTTGGGTCCGCAAGGTCCCCGGTGTGAGTCCACCAGCTGCCAGGTTGCCACTGAGGTCCACTGAGCATAGCACCGTCCCAACCCACATCACTTCTTGTGGGCTCACCACCCTCAGGAAGGCTCACAATATGGTGCAATGTGATTTGGGTGGCGTCAACTGCCCCGGGCGCCACCCCTGCGACTCGGCAACAGACAAGCAGAAGAAGATTAGATGAGATGAGATGAAATAAGAACTAACTAATGAGAAGCTGCTTGATTCTTGCTAATTACCTTGCTAATTCTCCTTGTCAACCGCTAGATGTTGCTCCATTATTAGGAACAGGATTACACAACACTTCCTCATATTTTCTCTCCTTATCTTCTTCATTCATTCTTTGTGTCTCCTTCTCATCGCTTTCTTACATCACCTTGATCTTTTTTTAACCTGCTCCATTTATTCCTCAAAATTAATAAGAACTAACTAATGAGAAGCTGCTTGATTCTTGCTAATTACCTAAAAAATTTGTTTCGGCATGCTTTATGCTAGTGTTTCCAGGACATCACTTGAAGCAAGTGGATGCCACTGCCTGGATCTAGTTTTTGTAAACTTTCCTTGCCATCCAACACCAAATGTTTTCAATTTAATTTGTGATCAGAAGAACATGCATGATAGATCAAAGCTAGGAATGTCTGATATTAACATTTACCGATACTGATAATAACCGATATTGCCCAAACACTTAATCCCCGATAGTGATATGAACCTATACCAATATGAACCAATACCAATATATACAGGTGATTTCCCCTGAATTAGTGTGATACAAGACTAAAGGCATTCTATAAATAACTATGTACAACATAACACACTAATTCAATATGTTGTAGAAAAATTGCACATTTATATTTCTACCATTTTGTCTGAAACAGTCCTATGATTCTTTGTGCAGCATGTAATGTAAACAAGAAATGTCTAGTGTTGGCTCACTGAGCTCCCCTAACAGTAGGCAATATAAATGGGCATAAAAAGAAACAGCTGCAGTATTAGAGTAAAAAGCCCTCTCTAATGAGAGAAAAACAACCGTTCTGACATAGCCGGCTACAGAAACTCCACACGTTTAGTAGAAACTGCGTCTTGAATGGTAAAGAGTTGCTGGTTCTCTAATGCCGTTTTCACACTGGCACTTACTTCGGTATTCGCTGCGACGTGAAGCCAGTGTTGTTCCCCGTTTGCATTCACATTACAAACTAACGTGCATTCGCTCCTCAACTAATGCGCATTAACTAATCCACCTCGGTGGTTTTGATACGAATTAACTAATACGGGTGTAAATCAATAAAAAGTATAACAGTTGTCGCTCCCCACGTTTGTGTGAACTCAACAACACCCGTATTAGTTTAACAAGCTTGTAAAATGCTAGAGAGCGGCTCATCTCCTTGTCAACCGCTAGATGTTGCTCCATTATTAGGAACAGGATTACACAACACTTCCTCATATTTTCTCTCCTTATCTTCTTCATTCATTCTTTGTGTCTCCTTCTCATCGCTTTCTTACATCACCTTGATCTTTTTTTAACCTGCTCCATTTATTCCTCAAAATTGCACGAGCGTTTGTTGACAGAATTCATGTTGAATAAAACCGAATATTAACGAGATATCGTTATATAACCACGTGATCAAATTGAAACTGGACCATGGTTAGACTAATGCGCATTCGCTCCCTTATTGTGTGTGAATGCAAAGTGAATCGAATGTGCATTAGTTATTACGGATCAAATCCCGAATTAACTACTTCGGTATTCGATTCCGAATTGAATGAGAAAACGGTGTAAGTGAGGGGAGGGGTATGCATACACAGGGCAGCAGGTGACACGAGTGAGACTAATGACGAACAGACCAGTGAAGGAGAGACAGACAGACCTGACAATTATAAAGAAAAACCTAATAATGTGCCTGATTTTTTAACAGATTTTGCCACAATTTTCCACTGTGGCTTAGTCATGTGACTTGTGTCCTGCAGTGCACAGGGGATTACGACAAGTGGTTATCTCCTCAAGATTGCCTTCCGATTACTTCACGATCATTTGTGTAAAAAACATACATGATTGAAATCCTGCTGATTTACCCATAATATCCCAGCCCACCATGGCACACTGCACATTAAACAACAAAGATACCTTAATTTCTGCCAAGAAATTTCTTTGTTCATACACCTTGTCTTGGCCTTTTCCGTAGCTGTGCACAGAATTGCATAAATTGGGAAATTTGGTTTGGGGTTTTATTTGCTCAGCATTATTGGCATTGCATCACAAAAGCTGTGAGCATCTGTGTATCTCCCACTAACGGCTATTTTCATCCCCCACTTTTTTTTACATTACATTATATTACAATACAATACACTACAATTATTCTGCAGCTACTTTTTTTTCCAAGGCAATTCTGTATTCAGGAGTCAGACATGGTATGGTCGTTCACTGTAAGCACTCTAATCAAACTCAAACATTGAATTATAACTCCTGTGATTCACTAGTACAGTGTGAGCAGCAGATGTATGCCACAATTGAAAACAAAGCTTAAAGTATGCATGGCTCTACCTTACTTTATATAATCTGCAGGATCAACTGTGTGTTGGTAATAGTCTTGTGCTTTGGACCAAAAAGTGAGGCTTCCAAGCAATCATCTGTGCATGTGATGGAGAATGTACAGTACATGCTGGGGACATGGCCTCAATAGCACTGCAGTGAGCAGTATTTTGTAAATGTGACTGTGTACCTGCAATTAATCTAGTTGTTTTGGCCAAGATTATGCTACGTTACAGTTTCCTCAACTAAATTTAAATTTCCTGATGAGGGACAACCTTACATGTTGTGAATTACTGTTTTATTCCCATTAAAATCATGGAAAGTTCCCAACTTTGAAAATTCTCATAATAATTCCCCTAATTAAAACAGGAATTATGACCAACTAACACCACTTACACTAAAATATACTTACTATTTTTCATGTGACCTCAGGATTTTTAAATGACACTGTTAACTTGGAGTGATTGTATTGAATTGTTGTTGTTGATTTATATCTTAAATAACAACACAATCAGTGTGTACAAGAATATACACAGTTGCAGTGTAGTGTGATGATTGGAGTGTCTCCTCTGTTTATGCCTCCATTTGCCCCACTTAGCCTACGGAGCGTACAGTAATCAGCCATTCTCTGGAGAGAGAAAAGGGCAGAAAGACTAAAGAGCAGAGGAGAGATCTATGCTCTGCTGTTGTCTTTGATGCAGACCTGGGAGGTATCTTGGGAAGAAACAGTATACAGATGCGGGATCTTACCAGAAGAAAAGCTGAGGCCAAAAAAGCCAAGTACAAAGTCCAAGGCAAATGTTAAAATGTTAGGGACTGATGGGTTGTGTTATTTTATGTGTCTGTTAATCTATTTTCTCCAAATGTTTACTACTACACCAAACCACTACATGTTGTTTTTACTATAAATACAGTCAGGTGGTTATATAAAGCATATATAACTATAATATATATATATATATATATATATATATATATATAAAGTGGTAAAATTCTGTGCATACATTTACCATTTATTATATCTATCACAACAATTTTTAACTGCCTCACTGCATCCTGCTCCTGCTATTTAATATTTATTTGTATATTATTTTCTTGTTCTTTTTGTTGCTATTCTAAAAATTGACAGTAATATGCTGTTCAACACATGTTCATTTGTTTCCACAGCAACTGAGACTGCAAATTTGGGTCCTTGTACTATTTGCGGACAACAATAATTTGTGAACAATACCTTATTGGATCCATTTGTTTAACGTTTATGTGAACTGGTGCTTGTTCCCTGACCCCCACATTTTTCTCCTTGGCCTCCCTTTCCCTATGGATGATTTATTTTCCAGTTTTTTCAAATATAGCACATTAAGCCAGCACAGACTGTTGGCTTACCACTTGCGCTATTTCAATATAGTTCCTCTCTATCCATTATCTTGCCTAAATCTGGAATTAATTAATAAATTAGTTTATGTTGTATGTCCTACTGGACATAGACTGCCTTAGTTTATGCAAGCCTTCTAATGGCAAATAGACAACAGTACATGGAACAAATTCCATGAAGAGTTTTTAGATTACAACAAGAATCTGATTAGAATCTTGACATACTACCTACTTCTTCCCTGTCCTCCTGCAGGAGTGAGGTTGTGCTGCACCAGTTCTGTTGCCCAGCCCCTGAGCATCCAGAGACTGACATCACTGGGTAAGATTGATTCATTTGTTGGTGTTTCTGTGTGAGTATGTGTCAAAAAATGACAACATAATTTGTGGACCACCCGCAGGAAGGCTCAAGACGGGCTGGTACGGTGCAATTTGGGAGTAGTCCTGGAGACTGCTGTCTCCGCTACCCAGTAATAGATAAGTGGGTGAAAATGGCTGGATTGATGTGCATTGTTGACATCCTGATGGTTTGTAGAATGCATTCATTGTGCTCAAATTTTCCAACATCAGAAATATTACAACCCCTGGAAAGAAGTATGGAATCACAAGGCAGGGAGGACGGTCATTGGGTTGTTAATTTTGTAGAAGAAAGCAGATCATAGACACAACACAAAAATTAGGTCATTTCAAATGGCCTAATTTTGGTTTCAAGAAATACTAAAACAAATTCAGAAAAAAGATGTGGTAATCAGTAACAATTACTTTTTTGAAACATTTTTTCTACAAAATTAAACAACTGAATGAACATCCTCAGAGACTGGTGATTCCATAACTTTTGGGGTTTTACCAGGGGTTTTAGTCTACAGTACCTCAGAGTCCATCTGACAATTGGGTTAGTTAGCTTGTCAGATGTAGACATACTGCCCTGTGCTTGTTAAAGTTGTGCTGTGATGCAGACATTTAACCATAAGTCAAATCATCCAAAATGGCATGCAGTTGTGTTCAAAATTTCACATTTTTGTGTCACAAAATATCCACTCCTTCCTACAGTATGTTGAAGACATGGAAGCCCGTAGAGGAATCATGATAAATAAATAAAATTGTCTTACTTGGAAAAATCATTAGTTTGGCAGATGATGGACTTAAACCTGATAGACTTGAGTCTGCTTTCTTAACCACTTACATTACTGCCCCTTGAAAGGTGAAAACAAAGCCAATCCATTTTGAAGCAACACACATGTCTAGTAGTGAAAATATGAAATTCATTTTTTTTATAACGGACCTCCTAACTTATGTTAAGAGTTATGTTAACCCTTAAGAGTTATGTGGCATTTTTTATTTTATTTAGGATAACAATAACGACATTCAACTGTTTTTAAACTGATCCCATGCATTATTAAGACTCAAAGTGTGGTCAGCCAAATGGTTTAGCAGATCTTTAAGAGGGTTAGGAGTGAGATGCTGCTTTACAGAGTGCACCACAATAATCCGCTGGGGTGTTGCATTAAATGACTGCACAATAAATTAGTATTTTTTCTATGGTGTTTAATAAACAGTTTTGTCAGTAAAGGGGAACCGTATATTGATCAGTTAAAACATGTATTACATACATTTTATTTAAATAAAGAGAAGAAAGAGAAATTACCAGACTTTTTCAACTGCATCTGTCTATGAGTTACAGTTGACGTATGCCTCAGTCACATGTCTAGCCTTCATCTGTAACCATTTTAAAATGTCTGTTTACAAGCCTGGTAACAATAATATATGAAATGAACAAAAAAACTCTTTGAATAATCTTAAGAAAGTTTTCTAAAAACTTAAGCGATTCCAGAAGTACTAATTATATGGATTTATTGCTACAGGTTGATGCCATGCAGCAAACAGCTCAAATCAGGCAACAAAGCTTTCAAAACTGCTATGCTATTTCGAAGCATTCTGTATGTCCAAAATGGACAGCCCAGAACATTTTTACCATTTTGGAAAAACATAAGCAGTAACTTCATGGTCATATAAAAATGCACATCCCTTTCTCTTCCTGACTTTGCTAAGAAAGTCTATATTTTATTTCAGTTTTCTTTGTTATGCAAGATATACCAAGAAGCTATAATGAAATCTTTCTAAGCAACCATCATAATGCGTTTTAGCTGAATGTCGCACTTCGGTTGCTATAGTGACATTAATTGCCTTAAATTGAGCTTTGGTTTGACTTGACCAGTCAGACACAGCAATTTCAGAGGAGACGTCTGAGTCTGCCAAAGGATCCAAATGTATCCTAAGCCCTGCACATGCAAGTGTAGACAGATGGAAGGGTTGCATTGGTATAAAGGGAAAAAAAGTGTCCTGTCACTAAATGTATTTTGGATTGTAAAGCAGGCAATACGCATAGCATACTGCATGAAAATGGGGCACAAAATGATCTTTCAATAACATATTGTACCTAGCTAGAAATAATAGACACACTGTCTTCTTGTATCACACTAAATTCACTTATGGAAACAAGGAAGCACGCACGCACGCACGCACGCACACACGCACACACACGAACCAACAGCCCAACAGACAATGTGTCTCAAGCAACATACACTGCTCAAAAAAAATGCAACATTGTCAAGCATGCCTAAAAGCTCGTGGGGGGCACACAAGATACTGAAAAGCATTTTGTGTGCAGAAATTAAGTTTTGAAAAAAATGGACTAGCCTGCCACATCTTCATTTCACTCTGATTTTATGGTATCTACACAATTGAGCCCTCTATAGGCTGAAAACTTTTATTTCCATTAAAAGACTAGGCATCCTTTTGTTCTTAAGACACTGCCCTGTCGTTATTTGTATAGGTATCCAACTTCATATTGTGATCTGACGCGTCTATTGTATTCCTTTAATTTTGTGAGCAGTGTATATTTAGAAAGAGGTGCAGGCAAAACAACACACCTGCAGCAAATGTCACAAACCTGTTTAAAAATCTATTTGAACAAATGGGGACAAATGTTTGCTGTGTGTTAATAATAAAGGTGTTAAAATACACATTTCCTGTTTTTGTACTAAAGATAAAAAGACATTACCCATTAATTAAGAACGTTTCATCAGCAATATTTTGTTTAAAGTTTGTCAAAATGACTGCTGGTGGGCCTGCAGGTAGTTTTGTGATCTCGGACATTCTAGTGCTACTGACAAGTATGCCATTAAACGGAATCAGGTGAGGAAGTTGCACACTCAGTGGCAAAAAAAACAAAACAAACAAAAAAACCACACATTTTACTCTCTTGTATTGTTGGTGGTGCTGCATTGCTGAATGATTGGATACATTTTTTAGTATGCCTGAACTGCTCTTTCAGTACAACCTTTTACAGATGCAATCTGCACATACAATGTACATACATGCAAAATGTTTTGACATTCCTGACCTAATCATAAACCATTAGTTAAAACCCCAGCTTCTAAGATTGTGTTAGAAAAAGAAGTTTAATAAATGGACTGTGCAGCAACAAAAGATTTATTTTTACTATAACAAACCCCTTTTCTCCTAAAGCCTCAAGGGTAATCCTTTATAGTGGTGGAGAGAGAGTGAAGGGATTAAAAGATAACATTAGAAGTGGTACTGGCAGCAAAAAGTGCCCATAGCAACAAAGCAATGCGGTACATCCAATACCGCGAATCCATTATTGTTACGTTCTCCTCCTCCGAGGCTGGTAGAACCCAAATGCAGGACACACTATGCAGTGCAACAGAGATAATCAACAAACAAAAGTAATTAATTGGTGAGGTGTCCTTTGTGCTCTCCCAAACAGTGTGGTAGTGTTCCAGTGAAATCCATGTTGTGACTCCAAACAATTGTCCCTTCTTCCCAAAAACCGTTGTCTTCCATAAAACTCCAATTCCTGGTTAGCATAGAGAAAGAACAAATAATTACTTACAGGGTAAACCGATGAAGGTTTGCTCGCCACTCACCACCATGTTGAGTGTAACACTCTGGCGCTGACTCATGGGCAGGGCAGGCCTTAAATATTCCAAGGAGCCAATCACCAGTCACTGTGAATTTAAAGCAACAGTGTAGGCATACACCTACACTCACAAGCAGAAATCAAACCACCACAATTATAGCCTCTGTTGCCATCAGTCATAATTCTTGAATTTTCTCATTTGTGTCTTATTTGTGTTTTTATGTTGTACTTGTATTTTCTTATTTTATTTTGAGGTTTTTGTAACACCCTTTTCTCAAAAGGTGCTACGGTTTTTTAAGTGAGGACAAGGTTGGACTCAAATGCAGGACTGGGAGACTCTACGTGGCTGTTCAAAGATTTAACGGAAAATCCAACAAAACCTGACAAACTAAACAAACTCTTTCAACATGCACATCACAATGTACATGAACTCCAAACTCCTCATAAACTGCATAAATGGTTTGGCTACTTAAGCCCAAAACCAAACCTGACAGCACAACATACAACTCCAAGCAACAAACTTCTTCAAAGACAACTCTTAAGAAGGCCCAACACAATACCAGATCAACAAACAACTGATCCAAACCACACAATGATCCAACAAAGACTGAGTGAGGGAGAGGGGTATATATACTAAGCACACCAGGTGACACGAGTGAGACTAATGACAAAGACACAGGTGACTGTGATGACGCCGATTACCCAACACCAAACAACAGCAGGGAAAGGAAAAGAGACAGAGACAGACAGACAGACCTCACAAAAGGCTTGTACAGTACATTGCCGTTCATTCTCTATGATCCATTTTGGTCTTTCTGTTGAATCACACAACATATATCTAGTGCTTGTTTGGCTCACTTGGAAACTTGACAGTGTGTGTGAGTGTAGCTTGTATGTCACTGCAGGTATGGATTCTAAGGGAACAATGGGCAAATGGCAGATCCATGGGAACAGACAATTATGAGGGAAGGAAAGCAAACTCCTTGTCATTGTGACAGCACAACACACACCTAAATGTGACTTCTGCATTTAACTCTTCATTGAAGTGAACAGTGAGCTTTGAACGCCCACGGCAGTGGTTCTTAACCTGGGTTCGATCGAACCCTAGGGGTTCGGTGAGTCGGTCTCAGGGTTTTGGTAGAACCTCTGCTGCGGAGGTTAAGACACCGCAGAGGTCAAGACACACTGAATAACCCTACATAAGTAAGGTTCGGTGAATGCGCATATGAAATAGGTGGTGTTCGGTAGCTCCAACAAGGTTAAGAACCACTTTCCCAGGGATTGTTGGGACCTAAAACCCTCTAAATCTGAGCCAGAATTTTGTCTACCAAGCCACCACCGCCCTCTAATGGAATCTAATCTTTGTTTTTGAACATAGAATAGAATAATAGAACAGTGGGGGTTACATTGAAATTGAACGACTAAAGGGTTTCTGGTGGCGCAAGAATTATTGTAACATTGTCAAGGAGGTAGTGCAAAAAATTAAGTTGCCACAGGGATCAGAGGGAGTGCCAAACAGAAATGTTAGTGCAAAACAGAAGTACAGTATGTATATAATTGCAGGCAAAATACCTTCTAAATTCTACTTCAATTAAAGTAATAACCTGAATCTAATATTTTGATTTAGATTTTTTAAAATCAATTGCATATTAAAGCTGTAGCGAAAGGCTGACACATTTTTTGGGCTTAGTAGAGGCTTAAAGTGTTGATTTTCTGAGCTTATATATGCAGGGGCTAAGTTGGAGCATACTGTGTGTATTAGAAACAAAGTGAGCTATGGAGCAAGTGCAACCTAAGTCACAAAGCTTTACTATGGCTTTACTGTTCAGATGCATTAATAGCTTAACTCTTTCTTTTAAATCCTCTTCAGTATTATCATGGGGAAATAAATAATTCAGATGAAGTGTAGAGAACTGTTTGTATGTGGGCGTCATCTAACATTTTTCATATAATTACATTTTTAGAAAAGGCCTATGACAGGGCAGCAAGGAGAAATATTGTTTTCTGTGAGGAAGTCAGAAGTGGCAGAGAAGTATGTTAGATTGGTGCAGGACAGGTATGAGAATAGCACAACAGTGGTGAGATGTGTTGTGCGGTGGGACTTCATCAAGAGTGTATCAAGGATCAGTCCAGAGTAGGGTATAATAAATGTGATCAGAACCATTTCCCAGGAATGGGGAAATGTGAAGACGGGACACAGGAAAAATTGGGACGAAAACAAGTGGCGTGTGTCTATTTGTTGTCATACAGTAATGCGGCAGGTAAAGGGTCTTGCAGAGCGTCTTTTCTCCAGCTGCTTCCCCGAGGAGAGTGCGAGCGAGGGCGTGTCCGTGTATTTTAATTTTTTTTTCGCAGCCGCTTCAGCCTACAATCATGAACTTAGTTTTAGGATACTTGCCTAATGTATTAAGAACTGATCATGTCATAGTTTGCTTTTACACATTTCGCTTTTAAATTGGAGTTGTGTTAAAATATTATTTATTTATTTATTTATTAATTCCTGAGCCATGATGTATGGTTTAGGAGCAGTAGTTTTGAAATGGTTTTTTATCCTTCCCCATCAGAAAAAAGTGATAATCTGCAGCCCACAAAATGTTAAAAAACAAGTCCACAATTTAAAATACTTGCAATTTCTCTGCACCCCATGCTGTTTTATCAACACTGCCAATAGGCAGAAGATGGGTAGAGCAAAAGGTGCCAGAGTTAAAGATGCTGAGATTCTTTTTAGCAGTGACAAGGATGGACAAGATCATGGGTGAGGTCATTCATTAGACAACACAAAGAAAGGTTTAGAGAAAAAGGTTAGAGAAGCAACAGATTGTTTGGACATGTTCAGAGAAGGCACAATGGATATATGGTAAAAGAATGCTAGATAGCTACCTGGTAGAGGACAATGAGGAGAAGCCAAAGGAATAGAAGAAGAATCTCTATTTGATTTATACAATAAAACCTAAGCCCCTTTGTCTTTACCAGGTGGTGTACAAATTGTTTTTAGAAAATTATCTTCAAACTATGACTAAAGAGAATGGTTATTCAATACAAATAACCAAACAAAAGACCCTTAACAACTGCAATGGTCTTCTGTACCACATTTAGCTGTTATTTCAAATACCACAATACAATAAGGCACTTTACAGAACCACTGTATGTCACTATTTCTCTCCTCTATTTACAGTAAAGTCAAACGGTCTGGTGTTATGTACCCCAGTACTATCAATATATCAAACCAGTGATTGCATATGGTTGGTCACTTCTCAATTACAGTAATTTGTACTGACGGTGCAGTAAAAGCAGAAATGTTTCTGAAAAGTATATAAAAAAACAAATTGTTAAAAAGAAGTTAAAAGAAATCAAAGAATCATCTTTGTTTGCTTACATTGTTGCGTCTTCCTACACACCGTTATCACTTAAACTTCACACATGTTGCATTGTGATATGATGTCTTTTTTTACATCAGGTTGCCCCCAAGTATACTGGCACATGGTGTGTTAAATGACACACCATGGAGCTGCAACAGCTTAACCACAAAACAGTAAGGGAAGAGTAGCCATAGAAAATAAAATATGTTTATATCAATTACCCATAGTATTTACAAATATAAAGACATATTCATGTAAAAGCCAAATGGTAAGAAATAAACTATGATGAAATTTAAATTAGTAAAGCTGCACAAAAAAAAACCCATAATGCTACTACTTTGCAGAATTCTTTTTGATTTTTACTTACGTCCTATGCCACAATACAGAGAGAAAAGGTTAGTTTTGCTTCACTGATATTTGTAAATTTTTGTAAAAAATAACACAGAAACACATGACAGATGACAAAAACTACTTAAATTGTGCAATGAGTTGACTCATATTGACTCATATTTCTATGCATTTTGTTTTTCTTGTGATAGTGGGAAGCTGCTGAGTCTTAAGGATGGAACGTCCCCTGGTAGTGCACTGGAAATGGAGGGTACTACAAGGGAGGGACCCAGTGAGTATGAGATCATGATGGAGAACAAGAATAAGCAGGTAATTTCTTCTCTTTTATGTAGGTGCATGGGTTTCTGATGGTCCTAAGCAGAAGTTACCATTTTTAAATTGACAAGCTACTTCTTTGATACATATTTCCCAAACATGTGATAACAATCAGTTCTGGGACCATACAACCATACTAGATACTCTTTTAGAATACACACATACCTTGCAGGTACTCTATGTGGAAAACATGCGATAGTTGCACAATCATGATATTATTTAATGTATCTTAAAACTCAATAAAAATCACATGCATTTTCCTCTGCTGCTCTGTAAAAATATAATTGGCCATCAGGTAAACAACAAGATGATCTTGAGAAATCCAAGATTGCTCTGACCCCATGTAACCACATGCCTTTTGGTAAATTGCAGCAGTGTTTTTACTCTTTTACTACATCTCAGCACTTATCTCTCAATGTGAGCCACTGTTCTAGACTCTTTCTGTGTGTCCTCCACTGTGGGAGTATAGAATCCTGCATATTTGTGTGCTTCACAAAGTTTATGTCCAAGGGATTTCAGTTTTTTACCAACTTTTTAACGCTCTCCGCCAGTACTGCTAGTCCAACCTTAGCAGTCATCTTAATTTCCTCTTACTAAAAGCTTCTACACCATTGGTGTAATCCAGTCACATGTCGACCGTGCCACCCCAATATTAATACCCATCGTAGAATCATGTTCCACATATAATAACTCGCCCCTTTTTACTTGCAAAAAATTATGAGACAAAACTTTTGCTAGAAGTTCATAGATTTTTTATTAACTCACGGACGCAGCATTGAAATGTAATCAGGTTCCTACGATGGCCTGTGATTCCAGTCTTCATTTTCATTCAGAGTTCTCAAAGTTAAATGAACTGAGAGTCAATGCAACCATGGAAGACATGTTCATTTCAAAATCAGTTATTTTAGAAAAAGATCGTTATAAACACTTGGTATTGGTCATGTAGCGAGTATAAATATACCATAGAAAGGATGAAATATATAATTTTAATCAATATCTACTTGCTCTTGGGCCAGATATCGTTGGTTGCTAGCTGAAAGTCTTCTGACAGGTGTCAGGCTGAACATTATAAATTACAGCATGAATTAAAAACAATATATACAACTGTGCTGTTTGTTTTTGCACAACAGTAATGCATGAGCTTCCAAATGAAGAAAAAGTAAAGGATTATCTAAGTTTTAAAGGTGAAGGGGGTTAATGTAGTAAATAAGCATACAAGAGCAAGACAGAGTTAGAGGCAATTATTTAATATAGAGATCCTGAAATGTATCACTCAAAAGAGCATACCAACATTTTTTATTCTTTTTAGTTTATTTTAAATAAGAACAAGACTGAATTTGCAGGAAGTTGTGATATTAAATAATTTAAAATCTTGTAAAAACTGTTTTATTCTCGATGTGAAGTAAACCGCTAAAAAGATACTACTAACATATTTTCCTAAATTGTTTTTTCTTGATATTTTTCTTCTTGTACTTTTCTGACTTCACTCATGTTGGAATGAATTCAGATCTGCACATTTAACAGATTTTCACGCATCATTCTGCAGTGTACTATTTTGTTGTACTCTAAGTTATTTTTATTATTAGTGTAGCTAAAACAACATTATCATGCAAAGAGTTAGCGGAGAAATATTTATCTTATGGTGGTTTTATGGTTTTCAGAAATGCTATTGTAATCTGCTCACTACTTCCCATGTTCCCCTTTGCAGATAGAAGATTTAGAGCAAAAGTATGGAGGCCATCTTATAGCAAGGCGGGCAGCCCGTCGCATTCAAACAGCTTTCCGTCAGTACCAGCTCAGCAAAAACTTCCAGAAGATCCGCAACTCCCTGTCAGAAAGCAAGTTACCCCGTCGCATCTCACTGCGTCATCCTTGTCCCTCAACCCGAAATCAGAACATGACACAGAGACACAGTTACACTCTGAACCCAGTTGGAGGAGGAGGTGGTGGAGGAGGGCAAATACCCTTACGCTCAAAAACTCCCCCTCCTCCTCCAAGTCGCTCTACTTCCTTACCTACATCTGCTGCTACGGCTCCTGAAAATCCTTCCTCACCCACCTCTACCACAGCACCACCTTCTGCACCCACTCTCACACAACTAGAGGATTGCTTCTCTGAACAAGTAAGTGACTCATTTTCCTACTTTTACATGACAAACACGGGAGGTTTTCTGGTTAACAATGTCCTTGATGTGTCATATATAGGTGGAGGATATGGCCTTTCTAATACCATTCCCCATTTATTAACATTAATTTAAAAAGTTTCATTCTTTAATTACATCAAGGAAGATGGCTGTTTACATTCACCGGCGGTACACAAGCATATGTCTGACACTTCCAATAGCATTTATTCATTCATTCATTCATTCATTCATCTTCATTTGCTTATCCCTTCCGGGTCGCAGGGGCAGCAGTCCACGACTGCCACCTAAATCACACTACTCGATATTATGAGCCTTCCTGTGGGTGGTAAGCATTGGGAGTAATGTGGGTAGGCTATGCTCAGAATACCTCAGTGGCAACCTGGCTGCTGGATGATTTAATCCTGACTCCCAAGTCTTCTGCCTTAACTGCTGTGTCACCCCGGCTGGGCCTTCCAGAGGAAGTGGTCTGGAATGGGTTACACTTGAAGGTCTCCACTATATGTAATAAGGGCAAAGAACAGCTTACACTGCTGACAGGAACAGGACCTGACTGAAACCAAGGGCCCCTTCCACCTGAACTGATCATTTAGGCTTGAGAGCAAATCAAAGCCTGATGTTCCTATGCTATAGTATGGAATGTTCCCTTAAGTATCTATTTGTGTACTTGACAATATCATTTCTTCAGTTTGAGATTAAAAAATAGCGAATTTATCAAACCACACATAATAATGAACAACAAGTTGGTATGACACAGATGGCACAGATCTGTTGGAAATGGGGTGACATGTAACGTGTGGGCGACATTGGCCCATTCCACACAAGGCTGGTAAAACCATGAAGACAGTTTTATTTTGTTCTTATTAACAGAGGAGTAGTTCAGACTAAACAGATGAAATAATTATTTAAGAAAGAAACAGTCTTGTCTCAGCAACTAAAACTCAAAATACAGTGAATTGAAATACAATGGGGCTACAAGATGAAATCGACACCAAACACAGCTTTTTCTCAAGCAACTTTTGTATGTTTTTCTTGGCAATACAAGTGAAAGGAAAGGAAAGCAAACTCCTTGTCATTGTGACATTGTGATTCACACAACTGCACACAATGAGCTGCAACCTGTGTATTTAACCCATCACCAAAGTGAACAGTGAGCAGCTTTGGGCGCCCGGGGAGCTGTGAGTGGGGGCGGTGCCATGCTCAGTGGACCTCAGTGGTAACTTGGTGGTAGGGGATTCGAACCGGGGGCCTTGCGGACCCAGGTCCGCTTCCTTAACCGCTAGGCCACCAACTGCAAGATCAAGCCACGAGTGCTAAACCTGGTGACACACTTAATTCCATCCCAGGTTAGCCACTTTGCCTTTTATCGTACGCTGTCAGTGTTTGTCGTAACAAGTAAGAACTCGTTCTGAAACATTACATTAGTGTTATTCATTTATTTTCATTCATCTTCTTCTGCTTGCCCATTGCCAGGTTGCAGGGGAAGCTTGTACCACCCATAACACATTGCACCATATTCTGAGCCTTCACGTGGTTAGCTAGCAGGAAGTTATGTCGGTTGGGACGGTGCTATGCTCAGAGCACCTCTGTGGCAACCTGGCAGCTGGTTGTTTTAAACCAAGAGTGCTGCTGTGAAAGATATAGAACTTGTACCTTCAAGCCATTCTGTAATATGTAAAAAAAAGTTTGCCATAACACAGCCAGCTGAATAAAAAGTAAATAATGTCTTCACCCCAGATGTTAGAAAACCTCCAAACAAACATGGTTAATTTTTTTTCTGTCAGCAAGCAATGGACCTGCATCAGTTTGTAACTTTCACACTCATCACTCAGAAAATATGGTTCATGGTGTGTTCATGGTGTGTTCATCTCCTTTGCAGCTGCACTCTTTGGCACAATCAATTGATGAAGCTCTTCGAGGTTGGAACTTATCAGATGGTGAAGACAGCAAGAGGCTTCTGATGGACCCTGGGGCGTTTTGTGCAGTTGCTGAGAGTACATGTCTGCCGCGCAGTGCCAGCTCACTGCTCATGGCCTTTAGGGATGTCACTGTCCACATTGACAGCAACAGCTCCTACACTATCTCTTCAGCCACAACCACAACTTCGCTCGGTAAAACTGGGGGAGTAGAGCCAGGCAGTAGAAAGAGCTCCCTGAGTAGAGGTGCTGGGCAGGGAGCTGGACAATTAATGGAAGATGCAGAGTTTCCTGCCCCTCCACCAAATGAAGAACTGGAAATGGTTGATCAGTTATCCAGGACTTGCTCTGGAGTGCCACCCGGAGTTGGGGAAAGAGGGATTGTAGAGGTGGATACTATCTCAGACCAACTCAGGTCCACCTCCACATCTACCTCTACTTCTACTTCTGTTTCCACCTCTACCTCCACCCAGTCAAACCAGCAACAGGCTCAGATTTACACCCAGTACCAGCAGTACCACTTTACCCATCCCGAGCAAGTTGCTCAAGGTTCAAGCCCTGAAGCACTGCAAGCCCTGGTCATCTCTGTTCCCAGGGACCGTTGCCAGGATCCAGTTTCTTGCTGCTCACCAACTTTGTCCACAGACACACACCGAAAGCGCCTGTACCGCATAGGACTAAACCTCTTTAATGTGTGAGTGTGACATTCAAATATAGCTTTACACCCACTTAAAAAACAGTTGGTCTTCAGGTTATATTTGTAGTTCTTACATGAAAATACACACATACCATTCTTTATAATAATGTTGTGCCAGACAAAGGCTTTTGGGTTTATGGTTTAGAATGTTGTTGATCTATACAGTTCAAAGAACTCTTGCATTTTCACACAGCTGCAGTGGCAGAAGTCGAGTTTTATGACGGTTTTATGACCACTCAGCACATACACAATTGTTGATAATCAAAAATAAACACTGTGCATTATATTTGCCAGCTGAAATAATTACATTTAATTTATATGATAAAGTGTTGGAACACTTTCTCACTGAACCAGGGATGCCCAGTAGATCTCCAAAGGAGTGCTGGTAGGTAAATATATTTAGAGTTTTCAATCTAGGTAGATCACATCAGCCTGGTCATTTAAAAATTAGCTCACAAGACAAAAAGAGTGTTGGCACCCCTGCTCTAAACCATGCCTGCACAGTATAGTGATCGGGAAATTCACTGTGAAGCTGAGTGCTTGTCTCCTTTTAGTATTTGAATGGTAAAGGTGAAGATTCTGATGAAACTTGTGATGTTATGAAATGGCATGAAAAAAGTACCAAAATAGCACCAAATAAATATAACAATAAATTATTTTTAATTTTAGATTTTCAATGATGACAGGGGAGGTTCTGCCTCTCTGCCTCCCCTGACCGCACGTCACTGGTCTGTACATAGATCAAATTAATTAATACTTTCCATCTAAGAACCCTAAGCCTGTTTCATTATGAACTATTAATTTACTACTTCCTTCATTCCTTGTGCATAATGCCTCCAAATACAATGTATTGCGTACAAATTGTACAGATTTATAACACTCTCTCTTTTCTTGTACACAGGAACCCAGAAAAAGGTGTCCATTTCTTAGTAACACGTGGCTTCGTCCCAGACACAGCAATAGGTGTGGCCCATTTTTTGCTACAGAGGAAGGGCCTCAGTCGACAGATGATTGGAGAATTCTTGGGGAACAGCAAGTTGCAGTTCAACAGAGATGTGCTTGAGTGCGTCCTTATCCTTTATGCATGCTGACATAAACAGCACAAGTATATAGTAAAGAACACAAAATAACACACAAACAAAACCAAATGTGTAATATAATTTTTTAACAACTTTAGCAAACTATAATTCTTTTTGATCACATCTGCATTATTGGATGTGGAAGATAAGCTAAATTCTGAACTATAAGTGAGTCAGTCGTATATGTTCCCCGATGCAAAAAGTGCATAATTGGACATATGCACACATACTATCATGGTTCAGGGCGTGTGTGTAACGCACGGTTTATACGGTACGTGGGATGCTTTGTATTATATAACGCCTGGATGTGATTGTGATAGTGTACAACTAAACTTTCGCGCGAAAGAGGACAGAGGAAGCGGAGAGAAGATGTCTGCCTGGAGATGCCAGTGTCATTTAAGTCTGGTGTATGGGAACATTTCGGAAACTCTGTTAGCTATGATGATAGCAGTAAGAAAGTCACTGACAGAACCGCGACAATATGCAAACACAGTGCAATGCACATTCCATATACAAGTGGAAAGACTTCAAACATGTTTTCTCGTGTAACATGCAGCATGAGGACAAAGAGCCTGTAACTGTCAGGAAGCAACTTTGACTGTCCGATGTATTTAAACAGCCTCTCGGTGATGAGTTGGACCGGGTAAAAGCTATAACTAAAGCAATAGTCATGTTCATAGCAAAAGACATGATGACGTACAGTGTGATCGAGGGGGAAGGATTTCATCATCTTATCAAAGTACTCGGTAAAAAATAACCCCCCGCCGGCAATTTCGGCACCACTTTAATTCTAGACCTGCATGAGGAGATAAGGGAAGAAATAGTCAGGGAATTTTCCGAAACAGCCCACCAAATTCTCACTACAGATGGATGGACCTCTAGGACCACTGAAAGTTACCTCAAGGTGACTGCTCACTATTTTACTTCGCTGAGGGAAATGAAAAGCTGCGTCTTGCTATAGTGAAATGTGTTTGATTTTTATGCAACATTTTGTATTCATTTAGAGTTTTGTCTAATATAAACAACAACAACTGCCTTTTCTGCATGTTGGCTTGTAACAAAGACGTAAGTAAGTACATGTCAGACTTTAGGGTTGGTCCACCCTAATTTGTTCTGGGCCGACTCATTTTATGGGTTCTGGCTATGCCCCCGTTTGGAAACCAAATTGTTGTCTTTCACAGTGTGTTTGGCAGTAGCAGTTGTAGAATAAATGGCTTTATATCTTGTTTGGAACATCAATGAATGAATATCTGAATAGAGGAAAGCTTTCTTTCATCCACCCTACCAGGCCATTGAATTAACTCAACGAGCAATGGGGCCCAATCTTCACTTCATGTACCATACAGCTTTGTGGCACTGTTTGGATATGGATCTTCACAAATAATTTTATAAAAATATTATTTAATTGTGGTAGAATCTCATAGTGAAGAGGAAAATAACTTATGCCAAAGGATAAAAAAGGTGCAACTTGCAAGTACACAAGTGAGTAATATAGACAGCTAAATATTGATAAAACAAAAATACTGAATAACATTAACTATTAATTCATTTCCATTTATTTCCAAAGTCCATTTATGTTGTGTATGTTGTGGGCAGCATCTAGCCTATAAGTTTGCTGAGTAAAATCTTATAAGGATGTACCGTAGCTGGCTTGCCAGTCCCTGAATACTGGCAGGATTTGTAGACATAGCAGTATGTACTATATGTATGTATGTATGCTATAGCACATTCATCATTTTTTGTTGTTAGCCTGTGGAAAAAACCCATTAACATTAAAAAGGAACTTGAAAAATGACATAAAAGCAGACACAATAAGTAAATAGCACGTGTGTGTTTTCTATCAATTTTTTACGTGTTTATATTAACCTTTGAACATTCAGATTCAATATTTATGCAAAATTATTCTCTTTCTTCATTAATATAAGAATATAATTTAAGGTTTGGAAAAAGGGAAAGCAAGCACAAATGCCATCAATTCTTCTATAGATATTAAGTACAACTGAACTAAACATAAACACAAATTTTTCACTTGTCCTTTGTGTTTAATATCTGTCCTATATGTCATGATATTTGGGTTTAATTATAGGATTCATTTTATGTTCCATTTTTTGTGCTGCCTGATTGTCAGACTCCCTTTATTTAGATCTTCCAGGTCATTGATTTTTAACTATAAAAGAGAAGCATTGCCATCAGCACTATGGCATACTTTTATTATGTTTGGTCTGCATACATACACGCATGCACAGATGTTTTCAAGTAAGGTATTCTTGTACCACTCACTTCTGCCTTTTTCCTCTCTTCTCTTCTTCTCTTATCATCTGACTAATAACAGTTGTGTGGTGGATGAAATGGATTTTTCTGGCATGGAGCTGGATGAGGCCCTCAGAAAATTTCAGGCTCATGTTCGTATACAGGGAGAAGCCCAAAAAGTGGAGAGACTCATTGAAGCATTTAGGTAAGATCCATAACTCTAACTAAGTGACCAGGAAACTTCTTTATATATATATATATCTGTATATATATATATATATATATATATATATAGATAGATAGATATATGTATATATATGTAGATATATATATATAGATAGATAGATATATGTGTGTGTGTTCGTGTGTGTGTGTGTGTGTGTGTGTACAATGAAAAGCTAGAACTGTTCAAGACAGGCTCCTAGGTGCAGGGCCCAAGTCATGTATAGCTAAAAAAAGCCCTGCATCAATGAGAGGTAAAGAAGAGTTAGACTGTTTTGCAAAAGACTATTTTGCAAAAGACTATACTGATTGGATCTGGAATTAGGTCATCTTCTCAGATGAATGCATTTTTCAGCTTTGGCCAACACCTGGGGCCTGATGTACTTGCGTAGATTTTATTTTGCTTTTATGAAAAAAGTCTATATACAAATAGGGATGTATTAGTGTGAGTGAATGCAGGAATCCAAGTGCATTTAGTTTGTACATTACATAAACTTTGCTAATTAATGGAGAGTCAATGTTCTGATCGACAGAAAACTAATTAGATTGTGAGGGTTGTGTCATTGTCTTCCCCTTTTTCAGGGGTTGCAACTCAAGTCACCTGTGTTCTCTAACTTCTTCTCTAACTATCTTGTACTCTAACTCCAACTGTCTCCATGTTCTCCCTCACTGCATCCATAAATCTACTATGTGGCCTTCTTTTCTCTGTATACCTCCTCTGAACAATCTTCACGAGTTCAGGAAAACAATTTTACAAATTGTCTATAAATTAATTTGTAAACAAATTTTTTACAAATTACATGATTAATTCATTAAAGATCCTACAATTAGATTTCCTGCATTATTTCCCCCAATTCCACCTCTCATAGTTGTGTAGATATGATGAATATGACAGGCCTCTGTCATCTTTCTAAGAGGGAGAACCTGCACAATTGGTGGCTGAATAATAATGTACATCAAGTCCAAGTTTGTGTATTAATTGTTCATAATTGTGACTCTTAAGTGCTCATCAGTCCAATCAGGCAGATTTGTCCTGCATGAATCAAGCCATATACAAGCTTATACTACAATCTTGATTCCTTCTTGTCTGACAATGCTCCCAAACTCAAGGGACTAATTTGAAAGTGGAATATATATTTGGACACATTGTGCAAAGCGTTTTTAGGACATTATTGGTGATGAGCCGAAGGAAATTTCTGTTATAATATGTGTGCCATGCCATTAGTTAAGTTTTTAATATGAATCTGGTTCATCATAATAATAGTGATAAAAGCTGTATTGTAAAAAGTGACTGTAGGACTGTTTTCTTTGTCCTCCAAACAACAAGTAACACTAGTTACAGGACATATAATTGAAATGTAGTCATTCTTTTCCTTTAGGCTGGTCCCTTTTTACTAGGGATGGCCCATGATTTCGTTCCACCAATGATATCGAGCCAATATCAGCAACCTCCTGAATATCAGAGCATATCGGTATCGTTTTTTTCACCGAAAATGAAAATCCGCCTGCAAAGCCGCAGTCACCACTTTACTTCCTTATGGGGTACTGACACTCTGATCAGCATGTGATGAATGACATCAAACCACACTTAAAGTCAGAACAACAATGCTCGATGCTACAGTAAATGTCACTGGTCCAGAGTTTCAGAGTGCCCTATGTCAACGATTCATCGCTCCAACGTATCGGTTGAAATAGTGTACACAGCCGTCTTTCACTCATGACTGTGACAGTTACCACACACACACACTGACAGGTAGCAGACATGCTCCACTGCCACACAGTCCTCTCTCCGTGGTCCGTCCATTTGGACCACAGAACTAGTAACGAGTAATGAGCCCCTTTACACCACAGTAACAATAACGGTGTTACTGACTGGGAAAAGTAACATGTAACGTTACTAGTTACCGAGAAAAGTAGTTTCGTTACGACCAGTGTTGTAAGTGCCAACACTGGTCATGACTAATTGTATTCATGTTTGCAGTGAGTAATAAATACTTCTCGGACATTCGCCAGTCGGGGCCACAGTCGTTTACATTGTGATGATGCTGAAATGTTTTTTTTCTCTCATTAAATAGGGCTTTTTACTCTTATACTGCAGCTGTTTCTATCTGTGCCCATTTATATTGACTATTGTCGTGAGAGCTGAATGAGCCTGGTTTATAATGTTAATCAATGCAATCTCAAGTATTTTTCTACTTATGTATCCACTGTCCCTCCTCTAAACATGTGCGAACCATCTCATCCTGTCGATTCTTGTCACATAAAGTTAATCTTTAACTTCCTCTATCATTCTGCATATTGCTAGTGTCTCCAGTTTCGAAACGGCTTCATTCTACCTTCACTCTATTCTGCGGCTGAATTGTCATTTTGAACTCCATTGTCATCTGTAGTTAATGTTCACACAGATCTTAATTTACTAATTGTGTAATTCACTGGAAAATCAGCAGGTTTTGGTGAAAAATAGGCTAATGATTATAATTTGTTCCTCTAGATTACATTAACTGTCTAACACCGGAGCCAATTAGTCATTATCAAATTATCCTGGTTGCATGTATTCCTCAATATTCCTTGATTACTTGAGGGAATATTAATGTTTTTGTGCATTTATCTACAGCATATTGACCATCTATAGCAGTCAGTCAATTCTAAATTTCACTAAAGTAGCTCAAATATAGCAATTTTAGATGAGCAAATGATCAGCATATTTTATGCAGGTTGTGTTTGTATATTAAACATTTATTTTGTATATGAAACGTATATTAAACAGATGCTTCTTTCTGTGGTTGCTATGAGGGATAATCTTGTTTCCTTGTGATCCTTGTTCCCTTGTCTTTCCCACATTTATACTTTTTAGGTTCCATTTGTTTAAAACTATATCTCTCACATTTCTCCAATATATTTACAATTTGTGATTAATGCTTGTCAGGGCAACTGCAACATTATCTCCTCCAAACACTGGCTCAGCCTTCATAACCATCTTCCAACCCTTTTTCTCTTTTTCAATTATCTTTTGCAACAAATCTACATCAAATTCCAATAAATAAAACAATAAATTAAAACTCATTATATTTTTGTCTATCATTCACAGCCAAAGGTACTGCATGTGTAATCCCGATGTGGTGCAGCAATTTCACAACCCAGACACCATCTTCATCCTGGCGTTTGCTGTGGTCCTGCTCAACACGGACATGTACTCACCCAACATTAAGCCTCAGCGTAAAATGGGCCTTGATGATTTCATACGTAACCTAAGAGGTTGGTTTTTTTAGTCTTTATTTTTGTAAACTAACCTGTTTTGGTACATTATGTTGCACACATGTACAGCGTGTTATTATGTAGTTAAAGATTATACACTAAATGTTTGTGTTAATTAATACACTTAATTAATTAATAGAAAAAAAAATGTACTCAAATGAGAAACAATGAAGAATAGTGAATACTATGATTTATGTTGGACACTTTAGTAATATGTAGGGATGGCCGGTAATATCGGCCCACTGATACTATTGGCCTGATATCAGCAAAGTTTTAAATATTGGAGCAAATCAGTATCTGCTTTTCCACTGATATCCAAAATCCGATGGTGCAATGCTGGGGTCTCCGCAAATACCCTTCATGAGGTCTACACCTGTCACTTAAACTGTGCAATGAATTATTGTCATCAAAACACACCTGAAGGCACTTTTTTTCTGACTGAAGCGATTTCAATCTGTGTTTAAATGCTGCACAAAAAATCATAGGAAAATCATAGTTACAGACAGAATCTTAAAAATATATGTGGCGTTTTTATATAACTATTAGAACTATTTTATTCAACACAGTTATTCTTAGACTGCTTTTAGTCTGGTATACCAATAATTCAGGGGAAATCACCTGCATATTTCGCTTTTGGAAATAAAGTGTTTAGCCAATATCGGATATCCCAAATTATAGGATAATGGTCGTGATAAATATTTATATGGAAGATTCATATTCATAATTTTCCCTAAGAAACAGTAACAAAATATATAGCTGAGCCTCAAATTGGACAAGATTTAATAGAATAGAATAGAAGAATAGAAAGTTTTAAGTGTGACTTTAATTTCTCATTTGTATAGCTGTAGCTTTGACATCTACAGTAAAAAATCCAACCTGATGAGACACACAGGCTCTGTTGCTAAAGACAGTCTGGACATTGAATCATGTCAGTTACACTCTTATAAGGGCAATGGAAACGAGCTGGGTGCAAATAATGGAGAAAGCATGCATATGTACTGTAGAGCATACAACAAAAGACAGGCACAGTTGATGAGCTTGTGTGGCCAGGCAAAAACTGCTCTTTTGTGAATTGACATTCTGGCAAAGGAGAAGTGGACCTTAATATGGAAATGAAATGCAGTCCACATATTTATTAAATTGAGTAAATATAAATATATTTAAACTATTATTAATTAGGATAGAATTTATGATGAAATTATTCTATATTTATATGTATATTAAAACATAAAAAAGGGTAAAATCTTTGAAAAAAAAAAAACAATCCTAGGGCCACTCTGGTCCATTTTGATGCCCTTTCAGTCCTTTTTCTATTTTTACACAATTTTGAAAAAAATCTCCAGTGAACCACTAGGGGTGTGGTGAAGAGCCACATGCGGCTCTGGAGTCGCTGGTTGCCGACCCCTGCCCTAGACATTGAGAGGACAGGGCTCCTGTGAGTGAGGTAGTTATAGCTGGGCAGACGGTGTGAAAAGCAGGCTGCATGGATTAGCTGATTCTTTATAGATACACAGTAATATGATGTCAGTTTAGTTATGAGGTTTTTAATATGCACAAATAGACCTACTGGTTTACCACACTGGAAGTGGAAACAACCTGGCACAGAGGCTGCGGTGTCCTGGAGTTCTTATAGGGAATGCTGCTGATTAGGCAATTCCTACCAGACGTGTAGAGCAGTCAGTGTCAAGTGCAGTTAAAGACCTTTATCAGGCTCTGGATCAGCCTCACAACAACCACATTAAAAAAGGCATGTCAAGAAAGAACGTGGACCACACACAGACTGTGGCAAACTGTATGGGATTATCATTGGACTTGAAAACACCTTGATCACACTTTCATTGAACTGGGGACCCCACATGAAAGGAGTTTTACTAAAATACTACCAACACGTTTCCCTGCCATCCAAGGGAGTTCACTCTGAATCACTGCTACACCCCACTTAAAAACATCTCCAAACCTCTTCTCTGGCTAGCCATTGACAAATCTACAAGCAAAGGCTTAAAATGGAAAAAGCAGTGATCCCTAAATGAAGTAGAATGGCTGCTGTTTTGCAGGGCTGCTTTGAGAAAACAGACTGGCAGATGTTTGCACAAACAGAGAAAGGTATCATAAACGCATACACAGACTCTGTCAGAGGCTACAGAGGGAAAAGTATTCAGGACACGGTAACCCAAACCGCCATCTGCACCTAAACTATTTAGAGACACTGGCCGGAACCAGAGTTATGGGCAAAAGACAAGGTCTGCACTGGTGCCTTCGACTCAGAAGACATGGATGTCTACAAAACAGCCAAGTACAGCATCAGGAGAAGAAAATACAAGGAATAAGTGGAGTCTGGCATACTGAGCCTAGACTCCAAACACAGAATGGACAGTACAACTGTCCAACACATCATTTCAGGACAGTATACAACAGAACACATCTGGACAGTGAACTGAGTGTATCTGCACATACACACTTTAAGTGAGACAGGCAATCAGGAAGGTAAATTCAGCAGAGCTCCAAGGCCTCAAGACATCGTTTGGGCATTTAACACCCAGACATTTAACATCCATCATGTCCACCATCTTCAAAATGTCCACTGTTGTAGAGATTTTGAAGATGGTGACCCCCACGGCTTTCTCAAGACCCTCACAGCTTTGTATACTAATGACTGTAGGACCATGCACCCCCTGCAGAGGCCAGGACCAGAACATATGGTCAGCTTGAGCTCTGGGACTGTCAACTGTGGAATAAATACAAAAATATTTGCCGAATGAAGGTGATGAAGAAAATATTTCTTTTCTGATAAGGATGAAAGAACTGTATAATTCTTAACCCAGCGAGTCAAGGGTTCTCTTCTTCCTAAGCATTTAATTGCACTGTAGATCCTGTGTTGAAGGTGCATATGACAAGTCTACAAGATCAATCTTGAATCTTGAATCATCCTTAGTTAATAAAAATAAAATCATATGAAATTGTGTATTGATGGAGCACACCAAAACCACTTTATTAAATGGTTGAAATGTTTGTGTGTTGTTTTTTAAGGTGTGGATGATGGGGCAGACATCCCCAGAGACATGGTTATAGGTATTTATGAAAGAATTCAACAGAGAGAGCTACTTTCTAATGAGGACCATGTCACATATGTGAGTCGTGTGGAGCAATCAATTGTTGGCCTGAAAACCGTGAGTAACATTCCAGAAATGTTTTTCTTCAACGTTTGTCCCTTAATACAGTGTTCCCCAACTTTTTTTTGCGCCATGGACCAGTTAAATGTCACATACTTTTTCCACCGACTGGTCGTTACATTTGTGGTGTTCTGAAATACTTTCCTACCTATGAAATCTTCCTACCTGAATAAACTGTGAAGAGCACAACAAGGATTTGTCAAGTGCACACAGCTTTCTCCTGCCAGACCGGTATAAAAAGTTAGAACCTTGTATCAATGACTCTGCGTCCAGGCTGGATAGATTATTAATGGCAAACGTACTGTAAACTCTGCTTTGACAGTTTGCTTAAGGTGGACAGATGCACTTGCTGAGTTTGGATCTTGGACTTTTTCCTCTCCACTATCACCACAACATGTAATATAGTGTTATATTTTAATGTTCTAGAAGTAATGTAATGTAAATACTTTATTTTATGAATGCAATATCAATAGAATCTCTTCAGCACCATAGGTTGACAGAATAGTTTGCCAGGTTTTAAACTTTTAGGTGTAGTTGCCAAGCAGACAAAAATAAAGATGCAGTTTGCAAAGAGGCCAGGCAGTTTGATTTTATGGCAGTACAGGATCCACATGAACTACAGTATATAGAAGGATTTGTGGCATTCAATCTTGCCCAGGAGGTTAATCCTGAGGTTTCGCACAAAGGACATTTAGAGAAATGTATTCAATGTATGTAAAAATGTATTCAATTTTATTTAGTTCTAATAAAAGTTCTTTAGTTCTAATTCTATTTATTACAATTACAATACCGTTTGGTTCCCTCATACAAGGTGACAACACTTTTACTGTATCTTCTGGTTCTTCTATTGTTACTGCATCAATTTCTACTGTTTCACACATTCTCTGGGCTCTTAAATTTCCCCCATCTTCAACACTCTGTGCCCAGCTTTACTGCTAAACATAGTCAATCCTCAAATCTGCCCCAATCCTGTCAATCCTGGGCATTTACAATAAGAAACATCCTACCTCTTTTTATGTCATGCTGTTAGTATAGCCTGTTATCTGTGCAGCCGAATTCAACTACTACGCGTCTTCTTCCTTTGCCTACTAGGTTCTTGCTGTGCCTCACAGACGCCTGGTGTGCTGCTGCCGACTGTTTGAGGTGCCTGATGCTAACAAGGCCCATAAGCAGAAACTGTCCCAGCTTCAGAGGGAAGTCTTTCTTTTCAATGACTTGCTTCTGGTAAAAATAAGTTTCCTTGATAATTAACACAAACATAAAAATCATAAATAATCTGTAACTGACTTCCTGAGTGTTGTTTGCAGATCCTCAAACTGTGTCCCAAGAAAAAAAGCTCAGCTTCATACACCTTCTGTAAAGCGATGGGTCTTTTGGGAATGCAGTTTCACCTCTTCAGTAATGAATGTAAGAAGCCACTATATTCTTCCACAGTTTGTTTGTGTTTGCACTGTTGATGAAAGCCCTTCCTGAGCACACTAAAGAAAGAAGAACCAGAAACCTTTGGCATTTTGCTTTGAGCAGAACAAAACCAGAAACTTTAATTTTTCTTTTTTTTATCAGGTAAATTCTGGTTGTATTTAATTCTTTAAAAATCCTGCATATGCCACAATCAAAGTCATTTGTATCCTGAAAAACTCAAGGAACAATGTCTTTTGTTCTAACCAATTCAGGAACATCATCCTGGTGGAACCCAAACCAGAAATGTAAAAATGTTGTTTCCATTGTTTGTCAAAAAAATCTGGTTCAAAGAAAAAATAGGTGAATAACTTGATTGTAGGCTACACGGGATTTTTAAAGAACCAAATAAAACTTTTATGCACCAGTTTTCAGTATTTATTATAAATACGGAACAAAATTCTATGTTTCTCGTTTTTATTTTTGATCCTTGAACCAGTTCAAAGCCCTGCTAATATTTCTTTGTGTTTGTCTCTAAGTAAACTTTTGGGTCAGACTTACTTCCAGATTTAGACAAGGACTCTTTACATACCTGGTACATGCAGCTAAAATCTCAAGATTGTCCTTTTTGTAGGACATGGATTAATTCATTTTGTGGTCTGATGACTGAATACATCCAACAATTATCATTTAAGATGGATGGAATTTTGGATAACTGATAGCCCCTGGCACACAGTCAGAAGAATCACCACTTAATGAGTGGTGTGCAGCTTCATGCACCACAAGTCAACTGAAACCTAATGTACGAGACTGATATTACTGGAAGCCTGCAAAAGACACGCCGATTGGTTGCATTATTACAAGAACACAACATTGCATTGTTTTGTATTTGATGTACATGCTCCAGTTTTAAAATAGAAACACAAGTCTTCAGAAATCCTTACCTTTGGTGTAAGTGTAACTTCTGTAACTTTGAGTTGAACACATGCTCTCATGACACCTCAAGCACCCTCAATATTTGTGGGCACTGAATGGCTTAGAGCACATCTAATCTTATTAATTTATGGACACAAAATGCACAACACATGTGGATGGTCAGTTCATGTCCAGGGTATGTCCACCAAAAGTACAGTCATGGAAAAAATTATTAGACCACTCTTTCTTTACTTTCTTGTCCATTTAACAGTCTGCTTCCGCTTAATCCACTGTAATCTGGACAGATATAATAACAACAAAAAAGGCTCTTAATTAAGTTTAATTTCAGAGCTGATTTCTGGCCATTTTGCATGGTTGTATTAACAGTGACAAAAGTCACTTCCATTCCTACGTCACTAGCAATAACATTGTACTGACAAATACAGTGCTTTTAGTCATTGCATGGTTTTGTGTTCATTGTTTCCCCCAGGTGATAAACATTTAGTGGAACAAGGCATTAAGATGAACAAGGAACTGAAGAAAACAGCAGAGTGGACTAATAATTTTTTCCATGACTGTGGATGTATGGGCTTTGTAGGCTGCTTGCTTTAAGTGTAGCACCTCAGAATAAAAACATAAAGGAGCCTGATTGCTTTGAACACAACACACCAAGGGGACACAGACACCATTGTGCTTCAGACACCACAATACATTTAAGGTATTGGACAGACAGTCATAGCACTATATTTTCTGGACTATAAATTGCACATCTATGTTAGTTGTCAGTGGTTCAGGAGTAGTAGATACTGGAAAGGGCCCTGACTGCTCTCTTTTGACTGTCAGTGTAAAAAAAAAAAGTGCAACTTATACTTCATAAATTCAAGTAATAGTTGTTAGTAAAGCTAATGCCATTTTAAGACTGGTGCTGCCTGTGTTAGCATTCTGCAATAGGGAAGATTGGTCAGTAGAAAGAATGAGTCAACCTGTGTGACTGTAATGGCACTGGAGTTCTATCATACAAAAACTGAGTAAACTAACTAGAGAAATAGCAGGCTACTGTTTTTTGTTTTTCTCTGAAGATTACGCCCATGGAATAACAATGATGAGTCCATTTACATCTGAAAGGAAGCAGCTCGTAAGCTTCTGTTCTCCAAGTGGAGAGGAACTGAGGAAGTTTGCAGAGGAACTCCGAGAAGCCATCGCTGAAGTCAATGAGATGGAGCACATACACATTCAGTGTAAGAAAAGGAGTCACACACTCAAACACTAATACTGATATGTCTGTACTGCATTACGGTTAATTGCAATTACAACATTGCACAGATAGATAGATAGTGGATAGATAGAAAGAAAGATACTTAATTAATCTCCCGGGAGTATCCTTTGGGAAATGACTTCAGCAGCAGTACAGCACCGAACAAGAGATGTTTAAAAAAGAAGTTTAAAAAACTACAAAAAAATGTACAATAAATTCAAGCATGAGACGAGTTGAAACTATGCAAAAACACTGGATGGTAGTAGATAAATAGGTTAGTAGTATATACTGTAGATAAGTAGGTAGGTTAATGTTGGTAGTGTTAGTAGTTCAGAAAGGTAATCAATCCTGCTGTCGCTTTTTGTAAGCTCAATTATTATTGTTATATTTCACTATGACAATGACAGTCTTGTAGTATTAAAACAGCGTTACTAAGTCATAATGTATTACATTGACTTCTATTATGTCTGATATATCGGTCTACTGATAAATATCGGACTGATACGAGCATAATTTTTAATATCGGATTATATCAGTATCGGTTTTTCCACCAATATTATTGATCCAATGCTGCAAAGCCGCAGTCTCGGCAAATCCGCTGGACTTCCTCACAAGGAACTGAGTCTGCAGTACTGACACTCTGACTGGCATGTGATAAATGATGTAATTTTAAAAGAGACAGCTACAATGACCAATGCTACAGTTAATGTCTGTGGTCTAGAGTTTTTCTGGTAAGAAAAATTCTACTCTTAATGACTGCAAGGAGCTGGTCATGTAAGGGTTTTTTTCTCTCATTAAAGAGGGCTTTTTTTACTCATCCTTATTCTGCAGCTGTTTCTATCTGTGCCCATTTATATTGACTATTGTTGTGAGGGCTGAATGAGCCTGGTTTATAATGTTGATCAATGTTTTTGATTTGATTGCATACCCACATACACACACCTACATCTAAGCCCATATATATCCAACACATATTTATGTACAAATATATTTACATACCCACATACATATTTATACATACAGCCAAACTATGTATTGCGCAGCACATACAGTATGTGCATACTAGGATATAGAATATGCTATCGAATAGGAAAGTTTTTAAAGAAATATAATAGTTTAATGAAAAATAATAGCAATGTAGATCAAGATTGGGGTATATTGCACTGTACTTTATGTTTTTCATGTTGCAGGGGAACTGGAGAGGCAACAAGGTATTCAGCTGCATGACCCACACATCAATAGTGGTCACACTGGACATGTCTCTTCCTCAGGTACTGCTTTAACTCAAAAAAACAATAATTCTATTACACAGTTTACATATTACACACAATAAATGCTATGTGTCACATGAATGAGTAAAGCATCAAATTGGTCACCATGTCTGTAATAAAATAATGTTGCAGTGAAGTTAACAAGTAATAAATCTAAAGATCCCACACTGGCAACAACTAGGTTCCACTAGATTGAGGTGGCAGATAATAGTTGAGGCCTAAGGTTGGCATGGAATCTCGAGTAAACAAAGATGATTAATATCTTGCTCAACCATGTGAAATGCGTGTGAAAGACCTGTTCATAGGATAGTGAACTGAAGGGATCTGGTGTGTTGAAAAGCTGGGGTTTAGAGGGCAAGTGAGAAACAAAAGCAAACTCCTCGTCATTATGACATTGCGGGAGCAGCGGAAAGGGAAGTGCCATCATCTTCAGTTGTTACTTACTTGCAGATGGTGGATTTGAACCTTGAACTCTCCCCCATTTACTTCTCTATCTACGTGACAACTCTCACCTAGAATTATGGTTGTGCATACAAATATTTACCCTAACACAATTGGGGGTTGAGCATAAGACTGGTATTGAGAACTATCAAGGGTATGTCAATGCAGATTGGGAGTTAGAGACAAGTAATCTATCCATCTATCTATCGATCTATCCCTTGATCTTTCTGAAGAAGGTCACAGAAATATGTGCTCTACATTTTTTGTCTTTTTTTTCACGATAACCCGAAGACTTTACAACACATTTTAGCCACACCATCAGTTTAGTCATATACGCGTCTTTTACACGCCTTTGTTGTTTTTCCCAGTTCACTCACGTCAACGGTTGAAACATGAACAGTGGCTTAGGAGGAGGACAGACATTACAGGCACCTCACTCGTGATCATGCCGTTAGGATTGTACCGAACATTCCTTGCACTATACAAGTGATTTTAGAAGCTGTGGGTGTTGTCGGATATGAAAATGCCCGACCATTGACAAGATTAACAGAGCTTGGGTCGTTTTTTGTCAAGGGTCGAGAACGCCCACCTGATGGCGCCCCCACATACGCTGCTACTGCCAAGCCTGTGGCTGCCACTGCTACACCTGCTGCCGCTGATGACACTCCCACTGTGGCTGCTGTTGGCGCCGCGGGTGTACGGCGTGTGACCGCTGCACGGATGTCTACTGCTGCGGGGGGACCGTAGGTGGAGGTGGGAGAGGGTGACGCGGGTGTGGCTTTTACTCCCGTTGATGGCTTAATTGCTATTGTTTATTTGACACGGAGGAAGTGAGCACATCTGTGTCACTCGCTGAGTCCCCGCAGTCAAACTCTGCTGCGCCAGTCACTGCTGCGGCTCAGACGGTTGCAGCATCACCTGATCGGGGTGACATAGAACGGGGGCACCGGGATTAGACGAAAAAGTGCCTAGGAATGTGACGCAGGGTGAAGTGGAGAAAACAGGGGACGTGAGGGGAGATCTTGGTACAGAGGTGACAGATGGTGGGGGGGTGGTCTCAGGGTCAAATCTGTTAGTAGGAATACTGACAGGGCTGGGGGACTAGGTGATAAGGTGGCTGACAGAGTGGTTTCGGTGTCTGGGACTAGTGACACCCCTGTGGCGATGGAGGTGGGAGGGGAGGTCAGCCAGGAGTCCATGTGCAGGAGCAGGAAGATGAGGAAGAAAGTGCGGCCCGTAGGAGTGGAGGCCAAAAATGGACATATGGAGACGGGAACTCTTACTTACTCTTACTCCGACAACAGTGATGGGGAGGCAGCTGAGTTGAAGGGAGACCCACACGCCACAGATATTGAATATCAGATATGGAGTGTTGGAAAAAGAAAACAAGGATTGTTGCACCAGAAGAAGGTCCAACGTCTGAGGACATCGGCAGAGTGAGGAGTGTGTGTCAGATGACAATGACCTTCCTCCCTTGTTTCAGACCGACGCCCAGGCATACTCTGCAGCAGATCTAGCTTCATTCCTTAGACTGACTAAGGGATGCAGGAATGTGGATTTACAGAAACATTCCCTAAATCTGGTGGGGTTTCACACTTCTGCCAGATATTTTAGAAGACATAAGACGGAGTCCAACCTGACAGACCAAGAGGTCTTCAGACTGCATAAACTAGTCGCTAAAGCGAAAAAGATGCTCCTTGTTGTTTAGTTTGGCTTCCCTTGAACATCTTTTCAAAGCCTGAACATCAGTGGTGCCAGGGTGGCAGGGAAAAGAGCAATCCTTTAAGATATGGCCATTGTAGAACTTCTAAAGTTTAAGTGGAGTGTGTCCGCATCACCTCTGTTTTGTACCAAGTTAATAAAAATCTTAATATCAATCAATGCAAAATCTAAAAAAGAATCTGTTACCGTTGGTTTTCTTCAATGAAGACATGGTTGGACCCAAAAGCAGCACTGGGAGACTCTTCTTCAATGTTCACGATTTATTTAAACAATAACAAACAACAAACTAAACATTAACTCAAACAGAATCTTTCACATGCAAATAACCTGCTACATGGACTCATCACAAAAAAAAAAACTTTTTAAATGGTTTGGCTTCAGCAGCCCAAACCCAACTTCACCTGTGCATGAACTCCTTGCTCAAATCTACATAAATGGTTAAGCTACTTAAGCCCAAACCAACCCTCAGATCAATAAGATATCTCCAAACATCTTCAAACATTACCAAATAACTCCTGACCAAGACAAACAAGACAATGATCCCATGAAGACTGAGTGAGGTAGAGGGGTATGTATGCTATGGGCACCATGTGACACGAGGGAGACTAATGACAAAGACACAGGTGACTGTGATGACACTAATTACCAAACACCAAACAACAGCAGGGAAAAAATTCTTTAAAAAGGAAAGGGACAGACAGATCTCACTCTATCTACCTATCTAGTTTCTGTCTTTTAGTGAATCTCTTTTTTGTTTTATTTTAAGATGTACTTTGTTGTGTCCTCTAAAACAATGATTATCAACCAGTGTGCCGCGGCACAATAATGTGAGAGAACGTCAGGTGTGGCGTGGGAAATTATCTAATATCACCCAATTAACCATTGTTGGGTGTCTTCACTGGCAGATGATGTAATACTCTTCTATTCCAGCAGAGGCTATGAGTGACTGTGAAAACAATAGCGTTATTGCTATGCCACCATGCTACACGCAACAGTGACCATTACAGCAAGTGACAGCAAAATGAGCAAGTGACAGTGAAGGAGACGTTTTTGAGGAAAAGTTGCAAACCCCGAACAGGGCCCTGGACAAAATTCCTGGATTGTAATTTTGGGAATACTGTTGATCAAATAACACCATTGATTTACCTAATTTAGCTCCTCTGTTCTCCTCAGGAAGTCTGCTGCAGCAGGTAATCAAAAAGCTTCAAAGACATAAGCAATGCATGTGTTTGGAGGTGGTAATAGATTTACAATTGTTCAATCAAATTGTTTATATTGAAGTGTTGGTGAAAGCTTTCAACGCTTAAAAGCTGAGATTTTCATGCTTGATTGCGATAAAAACAAAAAACAGAGAGAGACTGAGGAAGAGCTTTGTGTGTGTCTTTCTACCATACCTGTCAGGATATCCAATTTGTGTTCATTGGGACAGGCCCAGGTTTCACACTGAGAGAGAATAAATACATTTTGAAACTATATTATTAACTATATGTATTTTATGTACTGTGTTAAAATGTAATTTTGGTTGGTGCTGTGCCACTGGATTTTGTAGATGTAAAAAATATGAGCATAATTGTAACATATTTTTTATTACTTTAACCCTGTTTTTTTATTTGGTCCAGATGCAATATCTTAATGGTGTAAAGTTCTAGGGTCTATCTCGTGGGAATCCCCGACTTGGATTCCACCATTCTGTAGGGTCACCACCATGCAATGCGCTCTGTGGCAGTCATGGAGATTGCTGTCCTCACTTGTTAACAGATAATGGGTGAAAACAGTTAGATGTTGTTATCCTTGTATCCTGTCCATTTATTGTAAGAGACACATAATTGTTTCTTCTCTTTCTGTCCACAGGCCATAATTTACCTGATAAAAGAGGCAACAATACTGTAGAGGTGAGTTCCATAGATATTCATGTTTCTCAAACAAGAGTGAAACCATCATTTGGTAGTGTAGCTAAGGTCCTAGAGACAGATAGGGAATGGGTGTCATCCTGTAAAGATAGTGTCTGCATCTTCGAAGGCTGCGTGATTGGCCTGTACACTACACAGCTTTCAATGATGGTCTTACGAGTGTTGCAGTAGATGGTACACTGTCCCTTTTTTTCTTTATGGCAGATGTTACTAAAGCAGCTTTACCATCAGCTATCTGCAAAACTAATAGACGAGATGCATCTTACAGTCTGTCAACTGTATGCATGTGGACATATATGTTTGTTCTTTTGCCATTTGTTCTCAGCACACCCAAGACTCTTACTGTGACCTACAAAGTTGTTTCATCCTGTGTTTAAAAGACTCTTAGCCCTCGGTGATACCTTATCAGTTTCTGATGAATCCCTGCATCTTTAAGCTTCCTATTTGAACACTCACTGACCCTATCAACACACTTCAACACATACTTGCATGCAAGCTTTTCTCATTTTTTAACTCATTTGTCTTTCTTGGCTGTTGCATGTCCCTCATTTTTGAGAATTAGATAAATTATTTCAACTGCTATTGTTTTTTGTAATGATCACTTCTAACATGATATAACTAAGTTATAAATCAATTCATGGTTTTGTGTCGATGGTTCTCAATCATCCAGGTCATGGTCAAGGTTAAAGAGTTTAGTCGGGCGACTGAACATTCAGTTTTTTGGACAACGTTTCACTTCTCATCCAAAAGGCTTCTTCAGTTCCAATTGTTAGTGGGCAGTAACATAAGTTATATGCAAAGATTGAGGAGGAAGGGATGTTTCAAGTTCCTCCTGTTGGGTGGACCTGGGGATACCTGTAAAGTGGGGCCCAAAAGGGCTTTGTAGGTGGGTGAAAGGTTATGTCTCAAACCACCACTGTTGAGGGATGGCTTTTCCAGGTTGACAAACTCTCTCAAACCATCTCTCTTCTTTGGCCAAGATTTGAACTTCTTGGTCCTTAAAAGTGTGGTTGGTAGCCTTTACGTGTATGCAGATGGCTACGTCCTGACCTGAGGTGTAAGCCCTTCTATGTTGAACCATGCTCCTGTGTAGTGGCTGCTTGGTCTCCCCAATGTAGAGGTCTGCATTCTCCTCACTGCACTGAATGGCATAAACCACGTTGTCTAGCTTGTGTCTTGGGATCTTGTCTTTGGGATGAACCAGTTTCTGGCTTAGGGTGTAGCTAGGTTTGAAAGGCATATGGATCTGATGCTGATTAAAAATTCACCTGAGTTTCTCAGAAACCCCTGTGACGTAAGGAATGACGGCATTACCCTTCCTGTTGTCCTCCCTCTCTGTAGTCCGTTCCTTAGTGGTTTTAATAAAAGCCCATTTGGGATAACCACAGTTCTTAAGGGATGTCTTGACATGTGCTTGTTCCATCAACTTACTTATATTTGTGGGCTGGATGGTGTCTGCCCGTGACTGGAGAGTTATGATAACCCCCAGTTTGTGTTCAAGTGGGTGGTGACCAACAAACAGTTTCTCACATTAACGAGCCGTGTGGCCAAAACCACTCCGACAATGACAACCCATCAATACTCACCCAACGACTGGTATCACACTTCACAGGTATCCCCAGGTCCACCCAACAGGAGGGACATGAAACACCCCTTAATCCCCACTCACAGCATATAACTTCTGTTACACCCCACTGTTAGAACTGAAGAAGTCTCTTGGATGAGAAGTGAAACGTTTTCCAAAAAACTCAATGTCCAGTTGCCTAACTAAACTCTTTAACCTCAATTCATGGTTTGATTTGTTAGAAACATCCCACCTGATAGTTGTAGTGAGAAGCAGGTTAGCAATACTGACTTTGAGAGGTATTGCAGTATTGCAAATTTGGGAATCATGGGCATCATATTTTTGGGCTCAGGATGGAAAGATACATCCATATTGTTATCTGTACCAGTAAAGGCCAGTAGATGGAGCAAGATTCATAACTAATTTAAAACAATTTTTATTGTTGTAAAATTGCATAGGTACTAAAAGCAGCCAGTCCGTACTTCAGGCCAATTTCGAATTAAAATTATCTTTTGGATTATAAATCATGAAATGTAAAAAACTCAGATTCATCTTTTCAAGCAATTTCCAACTCAATGTGAAAGTATTTTCACATTTGAGTTGAGTTTTAGTTTTAAAAGGAACTTTGACAAGCCACCAGTAATAGATAGAACTTCATTAATCTCTGACTGGCCTTCATAAATCACACTGTTATGTCTGTTATGTGCAAATTAGAAATCTACATCAATTCCTGTAGACTCTAAGGGATTAAAAATTTAAGTCATGAAAGATGACATTAAGTGAGTGTGTGTATTTTGCATGTGCTTGCTGTGCACTCTAATGACTTGCTTCCATGCATGTTCAATGCTTAACACACCAGAGGGCTGCATTTAGGCTGCGTTCAGGCTGTTAACTCCTCATGCGTTCTCTGACTGTTTCTAAACTAGGTGTCAATTCACAACAGGCTGCAGACCTATCAGCTGAGCCAACCCAGCACTGAGTCCACAGCTTTGGCACTGACCGCTCCTCCTAACCTGCTCAGCACCATGCAGCCTGGGGAGCTGTGCTCAGAAACACTCATCCAGTGTCAGCAGATTGTCAAGGTGATCGTAGTGGACCAAAGCGGGCGAGGGCATATGGAAACGTTTCTTCGCCAAGGCCCGACAAGTCATCAGTTTATCCAGTCGGCCATGTCAACCCCCGTGTGTGTCAGGGATGAGGACAGCCCTCAATTGCCCCTACCGCCTCCCCCTCCCCCTTACAACCATCCCCACCAGTTCTGTCCTCCTGACTCACCCATACCTTTTCACTACACCTTACCTTTGACCAGAAGACGCAACTCTAGCAGCTCTCGCAGCATTGTCTAAGTCTTGGAAGAACGTGTCACCTTTATGTGCTGTCATGACGAATACACATATACACACACATAGTGTACACGTGAGGCACAAGTAAGTCCTCAAAGGGGTAAGTTAAAAGTGTTTTCCCTATGGTACTGGTCCCCAAACAACCCCACACATCACCAACCAAAAAAGCTGCATATATTTATTTCACACTTTTCAAACATAGCTCTTTTTAAATCCACCTGGAACCTTTTTTAAGCTAGCATTGACAACTTTGACAATGGATAGGCTAAGGTTTTGTTTTTGAGGGTTAATGGGTACACTTCCTTACAATTTAAAATCAGATATTAACATATTCAGTCATTATTTCACTCATTCATATATCCACACTCATTCATATATCCACACACACTGTTTTCACCAATAGGGGCATATACACCAGTTTGGGACTAAGATGAAGGAAAGACGGTAAAAGCTGAAATGAATTGAACACCATTATCACCTAAGCAGAGCTTGAAAGATTAGTTTCTTACATAATATAATTGATTCAAATCAGTATGTAGTGTTCACATTCTAATTTAAATTGTTTGTTTTAGAATTATCTCTCTCTCTCTGGCAATGTTTAGCTACAAGAGATTGGTTTTAAATAAATCACTACATTCACACCTCATTCCTGGCTCCCCCGCAAATTCACAGACTCACTCGCTGTGAAATAACGTCAGCACAGCTATATAACTTTGTGACATTTTTCTCCCCTTGCATTGCAGTATGCTGTACCATAGACTTCTCTTCTTTTGTTAACCCTAGATAATCTCTGTTTAGACGGATTGCACAAAGAAGAAAACATAGTGACAGCACTTGTTACATTGTGAGACAATGTGTTATATAACAGTAGGAGAGATGCTTAACAAATCCTAAAACTACATTTACAATCTTTGGATTCTCTATCTGTTGTTTCCATTTCGTTTTTAGTCAGGGGATAAGAACAGATGTGCTACACTAAACTGTCATTACCGAGACTTGCAATTCTGAAACATAATGCAAAAGTGCAGCTGATGGATTTCTTTATCCTAACATCTTAGTTATTAGCAACATTATATGACTCTCCTTTCACAAAATCTAAAGAGGGAAACAAAAACATCCAGTGGACTTGATCTCCATGAGCCACTAGTCTCTGATTCTGATTAGTTCTCATATGACATGAATGGGTCATTTATAAGAAAACCCAATATTATTGCCGTGATGATAGCATAATTTTGTAATACCCGTAAGAATTGTTTTTGTTTTCTCCTCCTTTATATCACAAACAAAAAGTGTTTGGATAATATCCGCATATCACATGTTGGCAAAAAGATAATATCGAACATTGAATATATACTATATATAGATGCCACAGAAGTATAGAAGAATACTCCTATCTCTAGTATGTAGTAAATGTTGTGGTTGTTGGTTAAGGCAAAATTGGTTACGGAGCCCGACTCGAGTCCGATGGGTTCCCGGTTCAAATCAGCCAGGTTACTACTGAAGTGCTCTAAGCATATTACCGACCCAACCCACTGCTCCCTGGGTGCTACCTTGGGTTTGGTTAAATGCAGAGATCACATTTGGCTGTATGCAATGGTGTGTGTCACCAATGACAGATATTGCTTTCTTTCCTTCCCTTCTCCCTTCCTTCCCCTACTTGACGAGAGTTAGGCTTGATCCCAACAGTTCTGCATTCAGGGTTTCACGGTTGTAACCAAACAACCAAGTTTATTTCTTATATGTAAAGAGTTAGTGATGGTAAATGAATTATATTTTTGTCCTAAATGTTGGGAATATAAATTAGTATTGTTCACCTGTTTTATTTTCCCACATGCAATGTTTGTCATGTTTTGGAGCCTACTTTTGCAACATCCTTTGATACACCTCACTCTCGTACATGCATTGCACCAAGCAGTATGTTAAATATACTGTAAATACGTAAGATAGATTTATTCTAAAAAGAAGTTATTAGTTTGGCCAGTGTATATACATGTGGATTTGTACAAAAGAGATCTAGTTTAAAAAAGGCATTCATATTAATATTGTTACTCTTCATTACCATGGTAACACAATGAAAGTATTATGGGGATCATTATCATTTTATTATTGTGATTATTATTATAACAACATAATAGAAGAATTGGAACATCTTGTACAGATGTATAATCAAAATACAAGCACACATTTGGTGATCACGTTAACTCATGTGCAAAGAATGAAGGAAAAATCTAAATGCTTTCAGTGTATTCAAAATTAATAAATTGTATCCTCTTATACACCAAAAAAAGTTTGGACATCTTAATTGTAAGGTTCCCTCATTAATAGTTTAGCTGTTGAGTGCCTAGAAATGAGGTGTCTGGCTACAAGCACTGATTGAAAGATAGTGTTTTTTAGGGTTCCTCAGGTTATGAAGCAAAACCTGCGAGCCATAGTAATTGTTTTTGCACAATTATGCAACCTTACCCATCTCCGTGAGGTTCTGGACTATAAATCGCTTTGAAGTGTAAGTTATACAAGCTGAAAATTAAATGAAGCAGAAGATAAAAACATCACATTTGCCAAAAGATGAAAAAAGTAAATTCATCGTTCAAAAAGTGCAAGAGCAGCAGCTATGAATAAACAAGCCTAGATCGCCTTCTAACGGCTTGATTTCCCTTCAGGAAATTAAGGTCAAGAACAAATTAACATTTTGGGTTGAACAGGAGTAGAAGATCTTGGTACACAAGCCTAAAATATTTTTTGCAGCTGTCATTGGAGAGATAATAGACATGTAAAACAACATATTGACTGTATGTCTCAAAGGTCAAAGGATGAAAAAAAAATCATGACTTATAGTCTGGAACCCTGGTCCATTGTGTGCTCAGGTTAGGTTGAAATGCAGGGAACTTTATAGAGAGGAGCATTTGACTGTGATAAACATGGACCACTCAGCAGGACCAAAATCTGTCAGGTCAGGTATGGAGAGGACCTTATACTTTAATTAGTTCTCAGAGCTTTAGCTGGATTAATGCTATGATTGGCAGTTCCAGTTAATACGTAGTTGTGTTATAATTCTGTGATATGATTGGAAATGGTTGCATTTTGTTTAGGTGTTTGATTGTTTGGTGTTTGTGATTGTAATTGGACGAGGTCAGGCAGGGTTTATTCAGAAGGTGTAATTTCTTACTTAGGGTTGCTGTTCACTTGGGGAATGATCCTAAAGACAATTTTTGATATAAGAAATTGCACCAAAACAGTATTTGATGTGTTAGAAATGTCCCAAAATGAATAAAAACACAAACCTTCATATGAACACCAAGTGTTGTGTTCAAAGGGAAAACTTCTCTCTGTCCAAACTTTTTTTGGAGTATGTTGCAGGTCATTGCCAGTTGCAATCATTTCAATATATATTGTTTTGTTTCGTGCTTACTACATATGATTGCATTTCCTATAATGAGTTTTTAAAGTGTGCAAAGGGCTACACTGTGTTGGTAGATAGGTAAACCACAGGACATGCACAATGTGTGTGAAGATTGCACAAACACTCACTGATTTTTAACAGTCTAATAAAAATCCACATGTGAGAAAAGTTTGATTTCAGCAGTACTTTGACTTACTGTGGAGTGTGACAGGTTAATCTTACTAGTGCATGGTATGTGACTATTTTTATTGACCTTTCCTTTGATGGTGTAGAGCTTAACTATGTTTGTGTCATTAGCATCAGGGCATGTTGAGTTTGTAACATTTTCTTCATTCATTCTACTTATTCTCTCTTGAACCCTCACAAGATTCCTGAAAGACTGTGTTCACTAAAGAAGTATTTCATTGTTTCCTGTGTGAAGAGAATGAAAGAATAAAATAAAGTAGTTTTTACTTTATATACCATATATTGCGCATGTTTTTTTTTGCAACGCCAAATAAAAACAACTGTACTTGAAGAAAAACACAGAATTAATGAACAGTAATTTTAGGTAGTGGTGCTTTGGCCCAGAGTCTGCAATTGGTGTGAATTACTGTGATCCCCTCTTAAAATCCTGGTTAGGTTGATTTGGCACCATCCAGTGAGCTCAACACCTGTAGGGAGGTTCATAAGGGGCTAGTGTTGTGCATTGTAATTTGGATGGTGGTCGAGAATGGTCAGATAATCAGACAAATATGTATGTATGTATGTATGTAAAGACTATGCTTATTTCAAACATGAAGAAGAAAAAAACATACAAGTCATTCTAAAGAAGCAGCCAGTTGGAGAACCTTCTGGTGGCTTTCAGGAAAATAATGAACCTGTAATTTTTTATTGACAGACAGCCGAGAGTGTCCTTTCTCTACCATCTGAAAATAACAAATGTGATATGTAAAACTACATATTTTACTATTTACAGTAAGTTACGCAGGAGTTCGCAATCTCAGCAAAAGAATGAAAAAAAGTCTGAGTGTTTTTTCCATTGTAACTAACTTTTGTTTTTCAATATTGTCCCGTACTGTTTAAAAAAAAACTAACCCAATCTGCAAGTATTATGTAAAAAATACCTGCGCCAAAATTACCCAGTTGATTAATGGTTTAATCAAAGGTAATTTAAAGGTCAGGTAATTAAATTGCTTTATGGGGATCTATGACTTCCATCTAGGTTCAGTTCCTGCAATGCGGTATGACTGTTTACGGAAGTGTATTGCTGCCACACTTATTTCGTGATAGTATCACGTTATAACGTGATAAGTTTTACGCTATTTCGTGATAGTATCACGTTATTTCTTGATAGCATGAGAGAGTCAGATCCGTTCTTCCTTGGTGTTATGTCCTGTCGCATAGTTGAAATAGACACACACGATCAGATCACTGCGACTAGAATACAAGTGTACATGGTCACTTCTAGTAAACCTAAAACGTAATGCATTTTGGGTAATGTGGTTTATTAAGATGACACATAATAACACATTCGGTACAATGCCATGTGTTTAAAATTCTGTCCGCACACTGATGAAAATCTCGTTCAATGAGCCTAGTTATTGTAAAATCTCACCACCAAGCATCAAAATACTGTAGTGTTCTAAATTAATATTGTGTTCATTGTTCGTAGAGTTCTACGATTTCCCATAGTCTGTGCATCTGGATGAACACATGACCCAGGGGCGGGAGGAACCTGAGTGGAAGATAGCCTGAGTGAGAGTGTGAGAGAAGACGCAGCAGGTCCATGTGTTCTGTGTATTGGCGTGGTGACAGCTGACAGAGACCAAACTTTGTATTTAAATCTTTGCAATAAATGTGGGATTGTTAATTAATGCCTCAACAAATATTACACGTCCGACTGGACGTTACAAAACAATTTAACTGAACCCTGTAAACAAGCCCGATTCGTGGAGGAGGATTTTGAGTTTAACATTCGCTTCATACTTGCGTAGACATGTATCATAAAATAACGTAAAACTTATCACGTTATAACGTAATAGTATCAGGAAATAACGTAAAACGTGTCACGTTATAATGTTATAACGTGATAGTATCACGAAATAACGTAAACGTATCACGTTATAACGTGATACTGAGCCTTTTTTTTTTCTAAGTGTGGCAGCAATATGCTTCCGTAAATTAAGCATGGACATAGACAACCTAGACCAGGGGTGGGCAAACTAAGGCCCGGGGGCCACATCCGGCTTTAATGCGGCCCGCCATCCCTGTCCAAATTAAATAATTTATTTATATTACAATTAAACTTCCGACTTTTCCCTACAATGCCTGCATTTTCCCAGTAGATGACATAATAGGCTATGAGAAATTTTGTATTTTGGGTTTGATACATGACTTTTACTTGCCATTTATCTTAGCTTACACGAACGCTCCATCTCTCTGCTCTTGACTCTGCCCCGTGTCCAATTTTAGGAGAAATTGTGGCCCGCAGGTCAAAAAGTTTGCCCACCCCTGACCTAGACAATGATCCCACTATGAGAGCGAGTGGAGGAGGTATAAAGTATATACCAAGGGCACTAGTTGACACGAGTATGGTTGTTGTGATCTTCTGTATGTTAATGTAAAAGAGACCTACAGAGTCATCGCCCTACCCCCTCTTGGCAAGTCTGACCACAACCTGGTGTACGTCCAGCCACAGTACACCCCCCTGGTCAAAAGACAGCCGATCGTCGAACACTCCATCAGGAAGTGGACTCCTGAAGCAGAACAGGGACGGAGAGACTGTTTTGACACCACTGACTGGGATGTACTTCTACAGAAGGAAGGTGGAACAGAAACTGCAAGAGAACAACATGAGGGAGGTCTGGGATGGCGTGCGGACCATCACAGGCCTAAAAGCCAGGACCAGCCTTGAGGACGGGGGAGAGGAGATGGCAAAAAGGTTGAACAACTTCTTCAACTGGTTCAATCACCCTAGCCCCCCCATCGTCCACGCTCTCACTGCAGTCTCCACCACCCCCTCCTGACCATCCAGGCCCATCCTCGCCACACCTCCCCCCACCTCAAGGTCAAGGTCAAGGTCAGCTTTACCAGTATCATCAGTAACAGTATCATCATCACCATCATCATCATCATCTTCACCACCAGGCTGCACGACTGGAACTCGCCAACACCTCCACAACATCAATCCAATCCCCCCTTCCCCTCCTCCCCCCTCCTCTCCTTCTTTCCCCCTGACTTCCCCATCTCACCTCTTTCCTCCTCTACCCCTCTGTTCCCCCAACCCCCTTGCTCTCCTGTCATATCTCCCCTCCCCTCTCTTCCTCTCTCATCTCCACACTACCCCGTTCCTCCCCACACCCATTACATCTCAACCCATCTCATCACATTTTCCTGTCATTACAGCTGATCTGGTGAGGCGAGAACTGAGAAAGCTTCGGTCCCGGAAGGCAGCAGGCCCGGACAAGGTGTGTCCACGACTCCTGAAGACCTGCGCAGCTGAACTGGGGGAACCACTCCAACTGGTCTACAACCTGAGTCTTTGGCTAGAGAAAGTGCCAACCATCTGGAAGACGTCTTGCATCGTTCCTGTTCCCAAAAAGAACCGGCCCAGCAAGCTGAACGCCTTTCGGCCGGTAGCACTTACCTCTCACCTGATGAAGACCCTGGAGCAGCTCTTCCTAAACCTCCTCAGGCCAGAGGTGCAACATGCCGATTGCAGTTTGAGTACAGAGCGGAGGTCGGCGTGGAGGATGTGATTCTGTACCTTCTACACTGGGCCTACACTCATCTTGACAAGGGAAGTGGTGCTGTGAGGATTCTTTTCCTGGATTTCTCCAGTGCCTTCAACACCATCCAGCCACTTGCACTCCATGACAAACTGACAAGCATGCAAGTGGACCCCTGTCTTGTTGCCTGGATCTACAGCTACCTCGCGGGCAGGCTACAGTACGTCAGGTTGAACAACAGCACCACGTCTGACACTGTGGTCAGTAAGGTCGAAGCACCACAGGGGACGGTGCTGGCCCCTCTTCTCTTCACCCTCTACACCCTCTACAGACTTCTGGTACAACTCTGAGCTGTGCCACATCCAGAATTTTGCAGATGACACAGCCATCATGGGGTGTATCAGGAACGACGATGAGGAAGAGTATAGACGTCTCGTGAGTAACTTTGTTGTCTGGTCCAAATCCCACCATCTGTAGCTCGCACCTCTACAACCAAGAAACTGGTCATCGACTTCGGTGAATCAAAACCAAATCCTTATCGACGGGGATGAGGTGGAGGTCGGGGAGGAGGTGGAGGTCGTTATTATTATCATTTTTATGAGGCCCATTCCAATAAGCTGGAACAAAACCTCCATTCCAGCGTATTGGAATTGGACCTCATCGGGCCGTTTCACCGCAGTGCACGTGGTTACCGGTTTGTTCTGGTAGTCATAGACTACGCCGCGGGATATCCAGAAGCCGTGGCGCTGCGTAACATTTCTGCAAAGAGTGTTGCAGCCACGCTTTTCCATCATCATCTCGTGGGTCGGAATCTCGAAAGAGATTCTGACAGATCAGGGAACATGTCACGGACACTGAAAGAACTGTACCGGTTATTAGGTATCAAGTCTATTCAGATGGGCGTCTACCACCGTCAGACTGACGGGCTGGTGGGGCGGTTGAATAAGACGCTGAAATCTATGATTTCCACTGCATACACCACATTGTTTTCCCTTGGAATTTTGTCCTTGGGATGAACTAACCTCTGTTTGTATATGTTGCCCGGTTTGAAGTAAACTGGAATGTTGCGTTTGCTGAAAATGCTACTAGACCCTAGTTTCTCAGATACTCCCTATAGATTGGGCACCACCATGTCTCCTCTTGTTGTGACCTTTTGTGGTGTGTTTTGTAGTGGTTCCTTTGTTCTGCCTTTTTTTTCCTTAAGGCCCAGTTGGGGTAGCCATAAGTTTTCAGGGCCTCTCTGATGTGTGTGTGTTCCTTTTCTTCTCCCTCTGTTCTGGAAGGAATGCTGTCTGTCTGGTGACGCACGGTCCTGATGACACTGAGTTTGTGTTCAAGTGGGTGGTGAGAGTCAAAGGTTAGGCACTGGTCAGTGTGTGTGGGTTTC
>JAFBJS010000159.1:166606-179002 GCA_016785265.1 Paraplagusia blochii
GGTAACTAGTAACGTAACTAGTTACTTTTTCAGAGCAGTAACTAGTAAAGTAACAAGTTACTTTTTTAAAGTAACTGTCCCAACACTGCTGGTGACGCACGGTCCTGATGACACTGAGTTTGTGTTCAAGTGGGTGGTGAGAGTCAAAGGTTAGGCACTGGTCAGTGTGTGTGGGTTTCCTGTAGACGTCTGTGACCATCATAAATCTTTCATAACCTGCATTTCCCCCTGATCCAAATTCAGTTGAGAACATTTGAGGTTGGATGGTAAGGGACGTTTACAAAAAAAGACATAACCAGTTCTAGACAGTAAATGGCCCTCCGTGAGGGCATCTTCACAATTTGGAGCAATATTCCCACCAGCTTTCTGGAAACACTTTCAATTGACATTGAAGAAGCTTCTCATTTCTTCTTCTGAAAAATGTATTTTTATTTGAGGGGGCTTTTGGGTTTTTTGAGATCGGTCTTAAACCTATAATGTTTCATGAGATGACCGGCCTATTTAATTTTAAAGGTTGCTTGCAATAAATTGTTTACTATTTTTTTTTTTTACCTCATTACAAAATCTTCATTTTGCATTTCGATGCACTACTTAGAACCTTCTTAATGTCCTACAGTGCAAAATTAGAATTTTTGCAAATTGTCCCTAACCTGAAAGTCGGACCCAACTGCTGATCGTCATATGACTAAAAATCGTACACTGGGGAATCAAGTACATTAGCTGTAAAAATAAATAAAATTTGTTTTTGCATTATATAACTTTATTATTTACTTAGTTGTGTTTTTTTTCTTTTAACAAATCTAATTTTTTTTTTGTTTTCCAGAATGAGCCTATACACAGTTGACAAAGTTTGAATAAGCATTCAGTTTCGGAAACCTATTCATTAATTTTACTATTGAGAATCCATTAACTTTCTTGTTCAGGATAAGTTAGACACACAGTGTGGTACACAGTGTGGTGCAATGTGATTTGGACGGCAGTAGTTGAGACTGCTGCTCTGCAATTTGGCAACAAATAAAAGGTTGGAGATAGTTGGATATACTGTATGTTCTGGTTCATCAATGTCTGTGAGGAACGAAAACAGAGGTTTCACTATACTTGAGTAAAAATGTAATTAGGTGAAGTAATATTACTTATTCGTAAAACTACTTAAAATAACAAATTACTAAAATTACAGTTTTATAAAATAAAAAAAAGTTTTATAAAATAAACTGGGTAAATTTTATTAATTAGATCCTCCTAAGAGTACATAAATAGCTAAAACACTCACCTACACTACTATAATGGTAATTTCATAATGTTTCAAAATCCCATTTGAAGCAGTTTAAATGCTGTATGGTGTAATTATGGAGCAAGACCTTTTGTAAGATGTCAGTATAACAATTAATTCACATATTTGTTGACATGTTCATACAATGTAAAGGAAATTTGAGAAGGGCTGAAGACCAACAAAATACAATTTTATTAATTATTGCAAATCACACTTTGGAAAGAGAAAATAAAAAAAAGAATTACAAAGACAGAAAAAAATACTATTTGGCTAAAAAAAAATATTATTTTACAAAAGATATAAATATATTACAGCAATTACATTATACTGCAAAATCCAATTGTGTTACGCATGTTATATCTCTTTGCTACTGCCAGTTCTGAAAATCTCAAACAGAATTTTACAGTAGAAGAGTTTCATTGAGAATAGAAACAGTTGAGAGTTCACCTGACACTTTGGTTAAGTTTAGGCTGATGTTCTTATTCTGCAGCTTGTCCTTGTTGACGTAGGTCATCAGGTCTCAAACTAAACAATTGTCCTTTTTTACATTGTGGTCTCTTCCCACTCAAGTTCCACATCACCTGAAGAACAAAATGTGGAAATACAACATGAAGGGGGACGTTAAAAGGAAATAATTACAATTACTAGGGAAGAACCAAATATTTACCACAAATTTTTTTTTTCAATAACATTTTCGGTTATTGGCCAAATGACTTTTATCATAAAAACAGCATTGCTGAAAATAGAAAGTCATGATTACATAAGCAAAATCTATAGCCAACCCAGGCTTGTCCATTGTTATGCTGATGGAATTCAATTGTAATGTAATTCAATGTAAATTTCCCCATGTGGGACAAATAAAGGACTTTCTATTCTATTCTATTCTATTCTATTCTATTCTATTCTATTCTATTTATCAATGAAGGCTGGTGAACGGGATAATCTACAGTGACTTAAATCCTGCTTAGATGACATTAAGACTAGATGACCTGTAACTTTTTGTTGCTTAATTCTGATAAAACTGAGTTACTGGACTGAGTTACAGGACTTAACGCCTGGCTCATGTTCCCGGAGTCTCTATTCTTTCCCTAGACTCCTGTTGGGAACGAACTCAGGACTTCACCTGCACATCTTGGCCCAACTCCCCAAGGACCCTACTGTCTGCCGCCTTATGCAGCATATGGACTTGAATAGTCTATGAATGGACCTTATAGTGCCCTTTCTTTTTACTTTTAGATATAAAGAACTTGTGTTTTTTTCCTGCTACTATTTGTTTTCCCCCCTGTCCATCCTGGGTGAGGATCTCCTCCACTGTCCATCACCCCGAGGCCTCTGGGTTTTTTGGAGTCGTTCCTCAACCAGTGTGAGGGTTTATAAAGGCAGGGGGTATTTCTTCCTTTTATTGCGTATTGTTTCCTATTCTTGTGTTCATGTATGATTGTTTTGTAAAGTTCCGTGAGATACCAGTTGTTATAATTTGGCACTATAAACAAATAAAAGTTAAAGTTTGATGTTGACAGTGCCAACAAGTGGCAGTGTTGGTGTGGACGTATTTAGATATATTTTAGAAAGACTCTTCTTGCCCTGTTTGCAGCCCCAAAATATCTTCTGAGCAAAGAGGTTGAGTTGGGCCATGAAGTAGACCTACAAGTTATTATTATCATTATCATCACTTTAATTTGAATTCTGGAAATACCTATTTTGAATTATGTGCAACGGTGGAATGTGTCAAAAATATTTTAAATATTTTGTAATTGTTTTATTGTTGTAAACATCCATATAATTCATGTACAGCATATTAATTTCGTTCATTGTTTTTTTATTTTTAACTCTCATTTTTAAAGTCTTGAGTTGCAGTGCATGTTTGGCGATAAGCATGACAATAGAGAAAGTAGCAGCAGGATTTGGAGAAATTTCTATCACATGACCAGCAGTTTTTCTAAATTTGTAAAACTTGCAAGGTCAGGCTCTGTTTTAATATTTAAGGATTCTTTGCTTTGTTTCCAAGCCAGACTTACTAACCTCTACACTATGTAACCACTATTGTTGTTTGATGTATTTTATGTTTGTGTATGTTTTTCAGATTGTTTTGATTTCATTGGCTCCATAGTATATTGGTTAGTACGTCTTCCCTCAAAGTAGAGAGACCTCGGAGTCCAGGGTTCAATCCCTAGAGGACCCATAAGCTTGGCGCTTGTGAAGGGCAGCCTGTTAACACAATAATTTCCCAAATTGATGTCAATAATGTATAACTTTTTTCATACCTATCTGTTGTCCTGTATATGCTTTAAACAGTGGAGTGGATATATTTTCAGGAAACACTTCCTCATAATAAAATGTGTCTCTTTTATTTGTGAGGGTATCTGCAGTGTGCTGGCAGTTTACATTAACAGGATTCCAAAGACTGCCAGCTGTAGAATTAATAGAAAGGACAGATTTTCAGCTTTAGAAGATTTTTGTGTTCCAATGGTAAAGAACACAAAAAATATAGACCTCTGCTAAAAGTGCCTACTAATTGTAGTATATCATTTACCTCTAAAGAAAGAAATTAAAAGTATGAAAATGTACCTTCCATTGCATCCAGTGAATCCATCTTTTCCAGAGCTGAGTAGCTAACAAACCAGATTGACTGACTGTTGCCTTTGTTATTTAGAAGTTCCAACGTACTTTGGTGCAGGAAGATATACTGAGCCTGGGGAACACATATTGTTTCTTTTAAATAGCAGAATGTAACTCATAACGCCATGTTATTTTAAATGAAATAATGCTAAATCTTAACTAAAAATATACACTACAGCAACAACATACAAATTAGAGGTCCCATACACATTCATATTGACGGTTAGCACAAAAAACATACAGACATTTAGGTACTTAGTGGCTTCAACAGAAACTACTGTAAGACGTAAAACAAAGAATTGACATTGGTCATGGTCATGGAAAATAATCAAATTTGTCTTCATTATGCATTTGCTGCAAATCATTTGTCATTGTTTATCTTTTCAATGGTGATGGGAATGTCGGGTGGCCACCAGGTAGCAGTAGGTGGCTGGCAAAAAAAATAGGGAGTATTTAACTGGCAGGCCCATGGAGACTGAGTCATTACATAGATAGACATATAGACAGACAGATACAGGCTATGGTAACTCACCAAATTCTGAACCATACACATCCTCTCACCACGGAGCTCAGCGACCAGGCCAAAAATGTCCACAAAGTCATGATCTCTGATGTGCTGAATAAGGTGGTCTAAGGCAATAAACACTCCTGTTCTTCCCACACCAGCACTGAGAACAGATTGAGACCAAATAAAATTTAGAAAATTATCTGTTCAACACGTACAGGCTAAAGCTATAAATTATGTAGAAGAAAAATATAACTTTTACAAAACAATTTGGTTAAATATAATAATGTACATCTGTTAAATCTGTGATATGATTGACTGTTGCATATGTTTTAATATTTTTTTGCTTGCCAAACCTTAACTACCTACAAAGAACAAATCAGTTCAGTCACACAGAAAACTGCCCCAATGCTTGCTGTAGGTCCTGGTTTGAAGAAGCGAAGAAGATGATATCAGCCGCAGAAATTAGAATCCAGTGGTTTCTAAACTGAACCCCACTCAGGTCCTGACTGTAGCTAGAAATGACGTTCTCAAAAATAATGAAAAGAATTGATGGCTCCAGGATGGGGCCATGCCAAAAATAAGTCTGGGCAACATAGGCGTCCTGATTTAGTATTTGTCATCATAAGGGATCTTGTGAAATATGTGTTTTGTCTAATGCAATTATTACTAATATTAATACGGTGTTACAATGAAACTCTTTAGGTACAGTACCTGCAGTGAACTGCTATAGTGGTATTGTTATCATGCCTGTTGGCTCTGACTGCTTTGACAAACTTGATGAATGTGCTGCATGACTCTGGGACACCATGCTCAGGCCATGAGGTGTAGTTAAAGTGACGGACCAGAATGTAGTGTCCATGCTGCACAAAGATAAAAAAACAACAACAAAACAGTCACAACGAGGTCAATATGTGTTTTCATTGCTCTTTATGTGGACACAGGGCAATCGTATACAAATAAATTCCTTGGCTTAATGATTCTGCTAGGTGCAAATGGTGTTGTATGTAGAATTCTGGTAACAACATTCCATACAATCTTACACATAAATTAATAAATATTACCACATGAAAAAAGGCGATTCAGGGGGAGCATGGCAAAAAATAATTGACTTGTCTTAGAAACTTCCTAAACTACCAGGCCACCACTGCCTGGTGGTTTAGAAAGCTATATTGGTATTGTTATTGGATGATATTAGAATAGGAAATGAATCCTATTCAAACCATCTCTACTAATTAGGGATGTCCGATATATCGGTCCACTGATAAATGTCGGGCTGATATCAGCATAATTTTTAATGTTGGATTATATCGGTATCGGTATTTCCACCGATATTATTAATCCAATGCTGCAAAGCCTCTGTCTCGGCAAATACGCTGGACTTCCTCATGAGGAACTGAATCTGCAGTACTGACACTCTCGGCACGTGAGTAATGATGTCATTGAAAGAGACAGCTACAATGACCAATCATATGGTATATGTCTGTGGTCTGGACTTTTTTGTGGATAGAAAACTGTCATTCTTAATGAATGCTGATGATTTTAACACTTTATCACAAAGCGTTTTTATACAGCGAAGTAAAGAAATACAACAAAAATCTGTGAAACAGCAACAACACAGCAGCAGCGGAAGCGGCAGCTCTCTCTCTCTCTCTCTCTCTCAAAGACTCGGGAGTTAAATACAACAAAGAACAGACAAGAGCAAAAGAAATCAGACAAACTTCACGGAGTCCATCGTCATGGAGAACCAGACGTTCTCTTCCGTTCAAGGCTGTTTTTACTAAATGTGGAGTTTCTGTAGCCGTGCTATGTCAGGACTAATTATATTCGAAAAAGCTGTTTCCATCTGTGCCCATTTATATTGCCTATTGTTGTGAGGGCTGAATGAGCCTGGTTTATAATCTTAATCAATGTTTTTTGGAAAGTTGGTCTGTCCAACACTAGACATTTCTTGTTCACATCAAATGCTGCGCAAAGAATCATAGGACTGTTTCAGACAAAATGGTAAAAAATAAATGTGTCATTTTTCCATAACTTATATTGAAGTAGTGTGTTCATGTTGTGCACAGTTATTTATAGAATGCCTTTATTCTGGTATCACACTAATTCAGAGGAAATTAGCTCCCTATATCGGTATCGGGAATTAAGTGTTTGGGCAATATCCGTTCATATAGGTATCGGTAAATGTTATATCGGACATTCCTACAACTAATTCACCACCATTTAGCTAGATTAACTTTTTCCATTAACAGCTTGCACACCAATCACTGTGTCCCATCTCAAAATATTCAAGGTATAATGTTAAACTCGGGTCCTGTCAATGGTTCATCCTGGTGACATTAAGCAGCCTATTTATCAGTGACCTGCAGTCAGGGGAGGCAGGTGAGGCAGAGCCTTCCCTGTCATGAATAGAAATATAAAATTAAAAATAATTAATTAAATAAATTGTGATACTTATATGGTGCTAAAGTTTTTTTTTTCATTTAATGTCATAACTTAACCATTTTTGGAACTGTTTAAAAATCGTGCTCAAGTGCTGAGCGGACAGAAAGCCGCTGTGCAGAGCTGCGAAGGTAGGCCTGTAGCTCTCTGCCCTCCTGGGAGGGGGTGATAGTGATCCCATTGATTCTTCCTGCAACTGCGCCAACCAATCAAATCAATAATAGGATTAGCGAGTTACAGTAAACAGCAAGTCAAGTGCATCTATCGAGTATTTCTCCTCTTTGCTTGGTCTTATTTCAAAATGGAGGATTATATATCTAAACTGAAAAAAATCTCTAAACTGGACTTTCAATCAAAGAACTAATTAAAGGACGACCAACACCGGAGCTAAAAGTTTTGCTTCAGACTACGGGACAGTAGATCCATGCTATTTAGACAGACTGGGGCTCACTTTGTAAAGCTAAACGCGGAACCCGTTGGTCTAAAGTGAGGGACAGAAGTAGATCACCTGGACAGCTTCTCAGCTTTTTGGTCGAGAAAGATTTAATTGAAACTATCCCTGGGGTGTCAAAGTTCCTCCATCTGATGTTCACTGTGCCTGCGACTACTGCGTCATTCTCCGCGGTCATTCTCGGAATGAGACAGACCAGGGACGACAGCCTTCTCTTGCACTGAGACTTGTAAAACTAAAGAAAATAAGGAGGACTTTTACAGACGAGTCATCAATGCTTTTATTCTGAAGGAGCGGTGCGTGGTCTTCATTTATAAGTAATGGTAAGACGTTTAAAAGTTTTTTCTACGTCACAGTTTGTATATATAAACAATGTTGTTGTTGTTTGTTGTTTGTTGTTGTTGTGTCAAAACACATTAAATGTTGCCAACCAAATGTTATATAAACTGCTCTCTAGGGTTCATATATTTGTAAATATAACTGTGATTACGTCATTGCCTCACCAGGCATGAACCTCACCGTACGTCACTGCTGTTTATAATATACTGTAGTTTATAAATGATGTCCATCTGGCAGAGTTCTATTCAGAACAGAGGCATCAAACATTAGGCCCGCTGGCCAAACCAGCCTGCTAGAGGGTACAATGTGGCATACTTAATATATTTTTAAAGTAAAAATTGCACTTCACATTTATGAGGAGAGAATTGGCACTAATTGTCCCATAATTTTTTTAAAGTAGACTCCTGAGTGATAAATAAAGATAATGAATAAAGCTATCTATTATACCTTTTATATTACCTAATTTTCATCAACAAGATGTACAGCAAAGTTCAAAAGCTATTCTACCCTGAAAATATTAACAGAATTATTTTAACCTAATCACTCTCTAAAATATTTTTAGAGACTACTTCACAAATCTTTATTATAAAAAATATATATTATGGTAAAGAGTTTCCTCAAGATTCTGGAGGAGAAACAACACATGGTAACAACTGACTTATTATATATATAATTTTTTCAGTTACCTTTTCAACTTTCAGTGTCCTGACACTCCAGTCTGGAAAGACTTCTTCCGACACTTTAGAGATGAGAATATCACTAAACACAGACATTGGCTTGTTGTCTTCAGGCCAATATTTGTGACAGCGGATCTAATAATAATAAAAAAAAGCACACATGGTTAAGAATGAAAATAAATTCACCAAAGATGTACATGCAATTAAAACAATCATCATGTGAGAGCCACAGTGAATCATTTTTTGCACCGTTAGGGATCTATAAAATGGACAAAAACTAGAACAAATAAAGCACACAACTGGTTCTTGGAGAAATATTGACTCAGTTGAAGGCTTTAAAATGCTACAGTTCTATTATAGTCTGAAGAATATCAAAAAGTGGGCTCAAGACAGCGCTATGGACATCTTTTTTCCTTAGGAATTACTTTTACTGGGGAACAAACTAAGACAGTTCAATCATACTTGATGTTCAAAAAAAGCTGTCCAACTGTGCCATGGTTCCACACAATCTTAAAAACCAACTCCAACACCAATCACTTCCTGGAAAAGAACACAACTATTTATGCAACTAAGTGACTACACTGAAAAACAGGTGGCTCCACTGAAGGAAAAACACAAAGATACCTAATGATCTGAAAACTAGCTACCAAGTTATTTGTAAAAAAATAAATTATAATGGCCCTCAATACTCACACTTGATAAATAGTCAATTTATCAAGTTTCATTTTAAAATAATATAGTGGTGTCACATTGTAACGTGGTTTGACTACTTAGTGAATCACAGGCTTTAAATTTTTTATTGTGATGCATATAATTTACCAAATACCAATATTTTCATAAATTTTGCAAATAAATAATCATTTTCTAATGACCTAAATGTCAATTCCTGTTTGTGAATATGGTTTCTCAGAATTTGGGAAATATATATATAAAATCATTCATTTATCTTTTCACTCAAACATCTTTCTCCGCTTTATCTGATTCGTTGCTGACTCTGAGCAGCAGTCACCTTGACTGCCACCAAAATCACAACACCATACTGCCTTCTTGACGGTGGTGAGCCCATTGCAGTATATGAAATTATAGACAATTGTATAATATACTGTATGAAGGAGAGGATCCATGACCAATGTAAACAGTGGGCAGTTTTGGTAACCGGGGGAGCAGTGATTGGGGACGGTGCTATGCTCAAAGCACCCCAGTGGTAACCTTGGTTGGTGGATTTGAACCTGGAACCCTTGGGAACCCAGTCCAGTTCCTTCACCACTAGGCCACCACTGCCTTAATATGTATAAAGGAAATTAATAAACCAAAAAATACAACTCACATTTCCAAAATGTGTATTGTAAGTCAGACATTTTTATGCCTTTTTTCTTATTGCCAAGACCTATCTCCTGACTTATTGTTACACACATAATTACGTTGGGCCAAAACCTGAAAAATCATATTAATTTGCAAAAGGTGTAGGAATAACTAAACATCTATTTGATGAAAGACAGATTAGACACTATGTTGTTTTCACATGAATTGCACTCAAGATTGTGTTAAGCAAAACAATCTGAGGCTTTACCCTGAGTTGATAAATGGTTTGTACTTTAAAACTATATATTGACACACATTTGTATGCTTGTGTGATTTTAAACACAGAAGAGACCAAAACTAGACCCGCCATGATGTATGGTTTAAAGACACTAGGAATAGGTGAAAAACAGGAGGCAGAGTTGGAGGTGGCAGAGTTTCTGAGATTCTCTTTAGTGATGAATAGGATAGACAGGTTCAGGTATAAGGTGATTAAGGGGCAACGCAGACAGAAAGGTCTAAAGAAAAATCTAAAGAAACTAGATTAAGATGGTTTGGACATGTTCAGAGAGGGACAGTGGTTATAATGGTAAAAAAAAATGCTAGAGAGGAGCTACCAGGTGGGAGACAAAGATAAAGGCCAAAAAGGAGGCCAAAAAACAGATGCAGTGGGAGAGGACATGGATAGTTGGAGTTAGAAATGAGGATACATAGGAAATTGTGAGATGGAAAATGTTGACTCTCTGTGGCAACTAGGGCTGGGTATTGATTCAAATTTTCTAAAACGATTCGATTCGATTCACAAGGGTTCGATTCGATTCAATTCACGATTCGCTTCGGATTTCGATTCAGTTTTTGTCATATCAATTATAGTTATCAACATCACCAACATTATTCTCAGAAGAATCAAAGCTAAAATTGAAACCTAATCCATTCGCTAATAAAAATTTTATTTTTATACATTTATTTCCATCACAAATTTACTCAAGGCAGTCATATTAATCCATCATGCATTTTTTATTTAACATAACATGACTTGACCCAAAATTACAAGGCAGACTCTAGTTTTAGATTTTAGTGCTATGTTGTTTTTACATTTGTTTTACGTGCGAGTGTGTTAACTTGCACGTAACCACGTAAATACATAATCACCTGTGGTGCATGAGCACACGTAAAGTTGTTGGGAAAAGAAGGAAAAAAATATTGATTTTTGAATTTATGAATCAATATCGTCCTATTAACAAAAAAAAAAAAACGATTACAATCTATTAATCGATTTTTTTAACCTAACCCTAATGGCAACCCCTGAAAAAGGGACAACACCAATGAATAACTATATTTATTTATGGAAATGTTAATGTGTGAGTTACCTACTTTGCCTTTTTCAAAACACTGTGTAAGCATGGCGATGGTGCGGGTCCCTGTTTCCCAGATCATCCTCCAAAAGTCAGCCACTGTACCAGGCAAAGGGCCCTGAGTAGCTATGAACTCATTGGGACACAAGTAGCCCTATAAATGTATTGAAAATGAAAATGATAGAGTATCATATTATAATATATATCAAAGCATGATAACACAACCTTTGAAACCTATAGTAACTTACTGAGACAAAGCTGGCATTGATATAGTCGGAGCCTGCAGTACCTGGTTCTGACAGCAGTTTTACACGGTTGTTATTGTCTACAAATATTAAAACATGTATTATTGAAAGAAATACTTGTGGTACAAAGTAGCACATGTTTATATTTGACTGTACAGCACTATCACTCACATGGCCTTATGTTAGGGAATCGATTTTTGGATTTGTTCCAGGGGAGGTCAGCATCTGTAGTTGCCAGGTCCTGCAGGAGCTTTGGGAGTGCCTGTGGAGATAAGACGGAGTATATATTTTGTCATATGTTTTCTTTGTCATTTGAATTGTTAAATTCCCAAAATGCATTGAATTCTGAATGGAAATGAAAGACATAACGATCAATACATAATAATTTTAACTAATAAATGGTAATAGTTTAATCAAAAAGTTTTAAATCCCAATAAAACAGTAAATATATTAGAGAATGTAAATCTATATTTAAGGCATTTGCTTGATTATGTTCTCTTAAGCTAAAAGCAATGCACTGGACTGGGGTCAAGGCCAGTCACTATACCAGTGCATTCCTGAATACACACTGAGAGACAGCCAAGAAAGACTAAATTTACCAAATAATCCAAAACAAAAACATAACCTACAGCAAACGATACAATTAAGGATACTTCAATACAATAGTCTTTTCGATGCATTGTTAGACGGTAGTAAGGTAGTTGTTATTCCTTCCATACTCCTACATTTCAAAGTAATGAGAAGAAAATTAGAATTCTTAGACATTCTATTTAAAACATCCTCTCTTCTTGACAATCTACAATACTATTTCCTCTTTTATGAAATCCCTCTGCATTTCAAAGAAACACATTGAGGGGTCTCTAATCTGGTGGGTTTGGTGACCATTAACAAAATCGTTTGTAACCTATATTTTACAAGAAAATATTTTTGCACAAATAATTAAAACTTTATGCCTATAGTCAATTTACAAAGGTAGTTAACATTTATTATATACCAATATTAGAACGCAAAAGCCTTTATAATTCTTCTTCTTCTTCTTTCGGCTTATCCCGTTTTTCAGGGGTTGCCACAGCGAGTCAACAACTTCCATCTCTCCCTGTCCTCTGCATCCTCAACTACAACTCCAGCCACCTCCATGTCCCTCCCTCACCGCATCCATAAATCTCCTCTTTGGCCTTCCTCTTCGTCTCTTAC
>JAFBJS010000160.1:0-14166 GCA_016785265.1 Paraplagusia blochii
ATATACTACACTTTGGCAGAGATGTGAGTTTAACACAAATGTAGCATCAATGGACCAGAAACTCTTAAACTCTTAAGTGGGCGTTTTGCTGTTTGTTTATTTCTTATTCGTTTGACTACATTAAAGAAAATACAAATGCAACAAGTTTTCTGTCTCTTCTGTCTGTTCTTGTGGGAGTCTCAGTAAAGAATATATCAATTCTTAAATACTGACTAGTGGTGACACTTTTTGCCCTGATGGAAAATAAGAGTTTTGGGAACAAGGAAAAATTAAAGCCCCCAGACAGGCAACTCATCATTAGTCTGGTGAGGTCAATACTAGAGATCATGACAGTGTCAGCTACTCATATTTATACAGATCCCCAAATGAGGACCACACCTGCCATATTTTCTTGTTTCTTGTTGTTGGAGTAATATATACTGATGACTTCCACTTGACTCGGTCTGCATTCGAGTTATAATTATTATCATCGTTGTTGTCGAATGTGTTCTGGTTCCTCTGGTAAATCAGTTTTCATAAGGTGCTGCAATGTGCTTGAAATACTAAAACTAAACTAAAACAAAAAAAAGAATCGCACTGAACCGGATTTGTATCGAACTAGATCAAATTGTTTACTATTTTTATGATTCATTTTTGAATCGGATTGTGGCATATGAATCGAGATTTGAATCGGATTGTTATGTACATGAAAGATTCACACCCCTAATGTACTGCATATATGTACATATATGTAGTTTTTAAGATCAAATACTAAAGAGGTTGTATTGTTTTTGCTTTTATTTGTTGCACAATTGCGTTTGATATATGTTGCAACAAAATAATGCAAAGGATCTGCATTGACACTTAGGCAAATGATGAGCAAATGCTACTATCCAAAAGAACTGACAAAGAAGGACTAACATTGTCAAGTTCCCCGGGAAATCAAACCCAGGAATCTGTGCTCTGTGCTTCTGAGACAGATCTGCTTACAACTACAGAACAACACCGTAGAGCAACCAAAGACTTAAGGCACCGTCTGTTACTACTTTGTTAGATAAATATTACATTTATACACATAAGCAGGGAAAACAGGTCGTGTACCTGAGAATTAAAGTCTTCTCTCCCTGGTACTTCAGTATTGACAGTATTTCTTAAACCCAGCCAAAAGCTTTGGTTGTCACCACAAGGAGTTTGTGATGCGGCTTTTTAATGTACTGTGGGTGGAAAACTGGCATCATCTGAAGGACAGATATGTGTAGCTAGTGCTACAGAGAGGTGTCTGAATTAGTGCCTGGCAGTAAATTAATAGCAGAGGGTCACACTCAGACAGCAAGAGTAGCGATCAGATGAGTGTTGAATAATGACACACACGGTGGCAGGCACTCTAGTCTGAGTAGGTGAGAGCAAGGACACGAGTGAGACAACTGTAAAAATGCAGACAAAGTGCAAAGGAAGGATTTGCTTTGTAAGAATCTACGTAAAAACTGAAACAGTGTCCTAAAACAATACATCCACACCACAATGCAGGGAGATGCAGGGTAGCAGTGCATAAAGCATGTGCCTCCACAATTGAGTTTGGAGGATGTTCCCTTCGAGGGGAGCTGAGCTGCAGAATCACGGAGCTCTTTAATTTGCAGCTAAAATGCAGCCCAAGGAAAATGTGGAGCCTGTGGTGAAAGGTGTCTCTTCTCTCTTCTCATCTAGTTTTTTTTATTATTTTCCTCCCTGCTTTGTTGCTTGTCTCCGCTGCGCTGAACTCGCACACTCACATTAACCTCTCTCAAAAATGGAAATGAAGGCTAAATTAGAAAAGAAAAGTGACAGAGAAGCCAAAAGAAATGGCAAAACTGTCTCTCTCTTCTCTCCCTGTCTCCCCCAGCTGGTGGTTGACAGAGATAAGCTCAGTGGAAGTGGTTTCTGTTCACATGTTGAATGACATGGTCAAGGGAGGTGTATACTTCATGTCTTCTCCTCACTGCAAAGACTTGGGTGTATGTATACCCTCTACTCAGACTTTGCTCCATCACTGTACATCTCTACCCATCTGTTTTAGAGCAACATTCAGTTGGTTCGCAGTTTCAGCCCCGACTTTATGCCCCTTATTTGAGATTCTTAGCTGCCCAATTGATCCAGTTTTAATGAAGAGCCCTTTAGCCAAGGTGACATCATTAGCCAATACTTTTGCCAATGTCTGACCACATTGTGTTGATCCCTACAACTGGGAAATGCAGGTCATTGTGAGTGACAGACAGTAGCTGCAGCAAACAGACAGAAGACAGACAGGGTGCCATGAGGGAGTGTGGTGATGTCCGCCAGACAAGTGTGTCTGCATTTACAAAAAGAATACAAAAACCCTCAGTGCGCTGATTCTGCAAGGCCACGAAGTATTTTTTAAATATTTTTGCTCCCCTGAACCTCTTCCTTTGTTACTCTGTGATCGATCGAACAATAGGTTTTTATTAGATGGTAATAAAAAGCATCAAAAACCTGAAAAACAGCCGTTTTCATTAACACACTCACGAGCATCGTGTTTTTTGTTGTCCCTTTTTTTTTAAGTGACAGCATCAGCAGAGATATAGACCTGTTTTCCTTTTTTTATTTTATTTTTTTTTTTCCTTTTTTTATTTTAAAACAAATATTACTATTTTTCAGGAGTTTAACTAGAATTTTATATCTGTTCAGGTGAAATAATTATCTTCATTAATAAGAAATCTGTACAAAAGAGAAAAAAGCTAAAAGAAATAATCCCAATAATTATTGGGTTTACAAGAAAGCATGTCATTTTTTTTAATTTAAGGGGAATTGCATGTACCTCAACTCAGCAAAAAAGGTCAAGATAACAAGCAAGACTGTGTGAAAACAAGCATTAGAAGTGACTTGATGGAGTGAGCTTCCCTCTTTGCAGGCTATATCAAACACCATATGGTTGACATGTGAGGACAAACTGTCCCACTTCTGAAAGAGTCTGATCTGAAATAAATTATTTGATCACCTTTCTGCCCCCTCTGCGTTTGCCCTGTGTCCACTGTTGAGGAGACTTGGAAGCGAGCGCCAGGTTAGAAGGAAAAACAGAAGTGAGGAGGATACAGAGCCAGCTCATCCATCTCACTGTCAGCATCTCAGTAGGAAAAAAAAAAAACAACCACCAACTCTTTCTGTTCGTCTTTACACTTTCCTGCCCTGCTTTGCCCTTTCATCTCTCCATTCACTCAGTATACAGACATTAACACAAATCCCTTTGGGCTTGTAGCTAAACATTTTAATGTTAGCAGCAGCTGTTTGCACTGCAATAAATGTGACAGCTCACTAACTCTTCTTTCCTTCATGTCCCTGTTCTTGTCTCATCCAAACTAACTGCTTTTGGAAACCTACGAAACAAAGCCTCACACAGGACATCCAACAATACAGGTGGACTAATTCTTCTTTGCCACCAGTAACTCAAAAGAGTGTGTGACATAGGGAGCAGCTAAACGAGCAAAATAAAATGTGGGCAATTTAATACTGATTAAACATGGCATTCAGTGTTATTTTAGACCAGTATCATTGTAAAGTTGCATTTGTAAATCTGTGATCTGAATGTAGGAAAAATTAAAAAAAAACACATTTTTAATGTGGCATTTTCACATCTGTGCTAAATTCTGACCAATAAGGTGGCGGCTACTTAGTTCCCATAGCAACTAAAGACTCCAGCCCCCTCCATGCAGCCACTTAACAATTCCCCAGATGCCAAATTGTTTCCCTAATGATGCTGCGTCTAATGGGACTGTTTATGGTATTCATTTGATAGCACTGGCACAGTAATTAGACTGCACCTCACTTCATTACACAGCAGGGGGGTTGGATGATGCCTGGTGGCATGCCCAGTATGTGTGTGCAATTAAAACACAGTCCAATGATGGAAAGGCACAGGCATGGAGACAGAAATGCACGCTTTCACACAGGCATGGACACGCACACATCCACATAGGAAGCAGCTACACTGCCACACGAGAGAGGACTGTGTCCAAATGGCAAAAGCGAAGTCCCATTCATCGCCACAGCCTGCAGTTAAAGTCACCTGGTTAAAAAATAGACTTTTGCTATAAACCCAGTGACCCCTGAATGATACAAAGGTAATAACATAAATATTCTAAGTGGGACACTGGACATGTTCAATGCCTTGTTCATCCAGGGAGATGCAGCAATTTGTGTGTGTTTTTTCATCCTCTCTTCTTTACTGATTCGGGGTTCGGACATTTCAATGTAGACAGTAGGTGGCAGTAATTTTGCAATTGGATTGTAAGTCTCTGAAAACATTGTGGTTTAATTTTAAATGCACGTTTTTCTGGTTGATGTTACATTGATAAACAAAAAATTTATTTGCAAAAGACGACTAGTCATTTTAATATTTAAGAAAAGTCAAACTGGATAACGGCACACCTGTTGGACTTTGTAAGAATACTAGTTGACCGGAGCACAGTGGTTAGTAACAAATTATCTAGTTACATACTGTACATGAGTAAAAAACTCTAGATCAGTGGTCTCAAAGTCAAATAGGTTGAGGGCCACTGACCCCACTGTCAGTGTTGCGTTTTACATATTGTTTAATGTACTTTTTAATTACAATAATACACTATGAACAACTGTTATTGTCAGTGGACTATCAGGTTCAGAAATACATCGCACCATAACTTTGACAAATTATTCTAATTTCCAAAACCAAAGCTGTCTGCATTGCCAAAAACCAAGACAGCTTGGCATTATTTCATTTTTACCCTTTTTAATGCACTGATTTGTACTCCAGCATATTGGCAGAAAAACTGTGTAAACTATTGATATTTGAATTAAACAGAAAAAAAACAGCTGTAGGAGAAAAACTAAAGTTAATAGAGAGGAGCTTAGAATATGGTTTTAACAAGAATAACACTAAAAAGCTACAGGAATTTCAACATCATTATATTAAAAATATTTGTGAAATATATTTAAAAAACTAACATAAGATAATTCACATACAATTTTGCTCTCAAACTCAAAGAACAAAAAGATTCCTTGCATCAGAAGATGAAAACCTAGGAGCGTCTTTACGTTTGCCTCTGTCCATGGTGCTGATACACTGCAGAGTTCTGGGCTTCAACTTAGTCTGAATGAACTGAAGTATTCAACATACTTTCCCTGCATCTTAACTCTGTCCTCACTTGATTTAAATTAAAATCTATTTTCTGCAACCCATAATCTGTTTTTCTAATAAGGCCTGAACTCTTATCATAAAATTGCGTCAACATTGAAAAAATAGCAAAAAAGAATTTTGTGTTTAACTTTACCGACAGCTCAAAACTGCATATGAGGTCTGGGGCAACAAGAGAGGTAGAGTTTTACACCATGTTTTTGTCTCCATTAAAATAACATTAAAGTTGCTGTGTCTTCCTGCTGTGTGACTTTTCCTCAGATAAATCAGATAGAAGTATGACAGATTTGAATCATTCACTTGAAACTGTATGTTTTGTCCTTACCTTAAGAAAGGAGAGGTTGCGGCTTCGATCGATGCTGGTGATTTCTAAATTACCCATGACGACTTCACAGTTTTCATAGAGCTTCTTCAGGGTGCGGTACTGTTGATCCAGGTCAGACAGTGTGCTCAGCTTGTTCTCAGTGCCAGGGCAAACTGAAGACAGAAAAAAAACACTGGTCAACCAGAGTGTAACCAATTTAACTTCTTATTCTAGGATCTCAGATACAGGGCAGTTTACTCACAGTTTTATTTATTCATTCATTATAAATATAAGAGCATTTAAGTTAAGAGCAGTTAAGTAGAGAAGGAAAAGGAAGAAAGTGTCAGGTGAGACATTTGGTTAATCACCGGTCAGGGTGAAAAGTGCAGCAGACCCTCAACACTGAGAGAGTCAACACTCAAGAAAAGGAATAAGTAGGGTGAGAGGGGTGAGTATCATTTCTCTGAGGCAGTGACCTACAGTCCTGGTCTGCCACCAGCTTGCTGTTTAATCAAAGATATTCAAATTGCATAATTTGACCTTTCCAGAGGCTTTCAGTGGGAGTCTCCACTTCAGTGACGAGATAACAAGACTTTGAGGATATTACAGCCAAAAGAGCTGGTTTAGTTGTCCAGGGCCAGCACATTAGAAAAACAGAACTTCAACTTTGAACCAGATGACAACTGTATGCAGGATTTTAAAATATGGATCAACACCTTTAAGTACAATACCAGTGAACACCACTGCTGCAAAGAAGTAAAAAATGATGCAGCAATATGAAGAAAATTTAATTTATGACAAAAAACTGTTGTTTAATTACAAAACTCATTCACTTACCATCCATATTTAAGGTTCATCCCAGTTTTTTTTGGGAAATTTTTCATCAGCATTTACTCATCACCGTAGTGAGCAACCAATCACCACCAGTAAACACCAACTGCTGAAAATGGTCAAAAATAACAACTTCCTGGAGGCAAGCCAGCCAATTAAAAAAGATGGTTTTGTGTTTATCACACAGACTAGCATATCTAGTACATAATAATACATAATTATAGGCAACTTAAGTTTTTTGGCACTGTTACTCTTGGAAGTACACTTTGGAAGTACACTTTAGCTGCAAATACTACTGTAATTGGCTGCTCCTCTACTGCCGAGCAATGTTTCCCATCCTGCCAGCATTTACAGCAGTCAGCCAGCCTCCCGGGCCTGAGTCCCACAACCATCTGCTGTATTCAGCTGGCGATGTTGCCACCTGACCACAGGCGCCGCTTGAGGTGTGTGTGCCGGGCTGAGTGTCAGGTACCAAAATGAAGTTTGGCGCATTGAAATTTAAATTTCCGTTTTTAAGTTTGTCAGTGGCTCAGCTTTGACAAGGGACTTTCTTTTTTTTTCAAGTTGTGACGTGGAAATTTTTTAAATTAAGTCATTAGTGATCAATCTAATCTTCAACACATTAATATGTCACTTTGTTTCCATTACATGTGGCTTTGACAGATGTGACATTAAACATCAGCCCCAGGACACAACAGGTGTTCTATGTGGCAAGGCATCAAAGTGTCACTTTTAATTCAATGTATTGTGCTTTACCTTTAATCGCAGCAAAATAAAGAATTAAAATTTAATCCTAATACATAGTGACTGTGCGAGCCGCAAACCATAGACTATAAAACTGAATTGAGAGGTAACTGAGAGGCCCAAGAGGACACCACCCAAAACAAAAAGTTCTAAATCTTAGTGCCATTTAGAACTTATTGGAAGAGCAATCTGTCAATCCACAGATAGCCTTCTGATTTTATTTTCAATCTTCTTTGGCTTGTCCTTTTTTTTCCAGGGGTTGCCACAGTGTGTCAGCAATTTCCATCTCACCCCGTCCTTTGTATCCTCAACTTTAATTCCAACTACCTCCTCCCTCACTGCGTCCATCAATCTCCTCTTCGTCTCCTACCTGGTAGCTCCATCTCTAGGATCATTCTTCTACCACTGTAACCACAGTGCCTCCTCTGAACATGTCTGAACCAAATATTGTATATAATGACACACCAGCAACATAGCCAGACCGAAGTAAAACATTATTGCATTCGTACTTCATCTCCACCAATGTTAGATTCCATGAAATACTGCTAGTAAGAATCACCCTTTTCTGTGCATGTGACACAATTCCAGGCCCTTTAAAAACACATCTGTCCTCTCTTTCACCAAACCAACATACACAGGTCCCAAACACTAACCCACACTATTGCATAGTTGAACTGGCCCCTGTATTGAACAACCATGAAAGCTCATAAACTCCCATATTGCTTTATGGATCGTTGGCTCTGGAAGGATTAGTGCATTTCCTCTCCTCTATGATTCTCCATATTGCTGTGGGTTCGGGCGGTGTGGGACAAAATGGCAGTGAAGGGACCCACGCTTTAATGATAAAAGAGATTTGCTGACAACATACACACAGGAACACAAAGAAAGATAGGGGGGAAAGATGATTTATTTCATTGGATGATTTCAGAGCAGCAACAAATTTAAGAAAGTCTGTGTAGGATCCAAAATGGGTAAGATCAATACACCCGCCTATGTCTGTGTGTGTGTGTGTGTGTGTGTGTGTGTGTGTGTACGTGTTTACGGATATGAAAGGTTAGCAAGCTCTCCAATAATCTGTTATTGAAACCTAGACCTGCAGGTGTGTGTTTGCTGTTTGTGTGTCTGGACTTGTGTTTGTGTGCGTGTCAGGTTATGTCCATCTGTATGTGGTGATAAAGGATCAGAGGGACAGGGTTAGGAGAGAACTACTCTGAAGCCCATTTTACTGCATTTTCTTTAAGGGAAAATGTCTGATTTAGACATAGAGTTAAACCATGTGAGGTTAAAGCAGGAGGCAAATGCAATTGTCAGAGCATTTACACTCATTTAGACACATGTCCGTTAATAATATAGTGTTGTAGTATGGCCTGTCTTTTGTTTTCTATACAACTCATCAAGCCATAACGCAACAAACCTCAGCCACCACTTTAATAATAAAAACATACTAGAATTATAATATAAAAAAATACTTTGTTACTCACCAAAACCTCCTATTATTTGTAAAAACTTCAATCACTGCGTAGTACAGGTTATTTATCCAGGTAATTGCCGAAAGTACAGTCTTTTCAGCCGCATTTATGACACACAACAGTTGAGACGTTGTCTATTTAACTCAGTTAATTATTGGTGTAGCCATAACGTATGCTAATTCGTCAAAAAACAACCTTAAAACCACTATTTACCTGCGGCTATTTCTACTCTCAGCTGCCGTTTTATTCAACAAAGTTATTCCAACGGTTGAAGCTCACCGAACCGCGGCGAACCGGAAAAGTAAAAAAGTATATTTTGGAACGACGCCTTGTTAAACATAATAGATCAGAGCGCACCGGACCGGAAATTAGATGAGCTACCAGCACACAACTTCCTCCCTCCTTCAAAATAAAACATAATGCGCGGATGTCACAGCTTTAAATGTAGGTCATTTCGGTGATAACAAGTCAAAAGTCAGAGGAGAGACCGATTTTTTAAACCACCAGATTCACAAGTGCAGCACAATAGGGTGAATTTTGATCTTAACCTGTATATTGAGAAGCTAAGAGAAAATCTAAGAACAGAAACAGATGAGAAAAGAACAGTCCTTCTTATTTATTATCTAAATATTAATAATAAATATATAATTAATACGTAATTGTCATTTCTCTCTCCCATAGTCCAATTTTTACTCCTGAATTTGACTGCTGAGTCTGTTTTACTATGAGTTTACATTAGTGAATCCCCTGAGTGGAGCAATCTGAAGCTATACTTCAGCAGAACAACCACAGAAATAATTTATTATCTCAATAGTTGTTCTACTGGCCTTACAGCAGTCATCATATTTATGTATTCTAACCAACACGTTATTGATCTGTTTTCTTTAAACAACAACAAATTAGACACATGGAAAAGAACAGATTGTGTACTTTAAGCTTAATTGCTCAGCATTCTGAGGGTTTTTAGTCCCTTCAGAGGACAGGCCAGTAAAATATAAGGAGTGAAAGTGTTCAATTTTGCAGAGGCAGACAGCAAGGCTGAGTCTGGATCTGCAGGAGATTTCTGCTTTTTAATTTATTCTTCTCCCTTAGAGTAAAACCATGCGAACATGAGGTTATAGTAGGTGAAATACCCATCAGTATTTGTAGGCTTTTAAATATACATGTCTGTGTACATTCTAGATCCAGAGACGTCCACTGTTGAATTTTAATCTTTATTTACTGTAAGTTTGCGGAGTCCAATGAGAAAAATCTGATTTGTAAATCTTGTCTATATAAATAAAACAGACCTAACTTGACTCAAACTCACAAAAAACTTTCTTCCCTGCATCACCCAGTCTGCTCTGTCTCTTCAAATTTGCTTTCCTAGCAGAAAGCGGCAGAATTTAATCTCTGTAAATTGGATTACAACTTAATCCCATCTCACACCGTTCTTCTGGATCAGGGAAAACAAGTTAAGAAACAATGTCACACTCTGCTTCTTTTTTCTTTTTTTTTTTTTCTTTTTTTGGGCCCAAATGATTAATGCGGCTTGAAGAGACTTGCAGTGCCAGTGATTCTGGTTCCTTCTTGATCCAGCCAGATGCAGGTAGATAGTTATATTCACACCTATTCCTGCTGACATACAGTATTTCTTCTCATTTCTCACTGCATTTATTCTTCCTCACACGTACTGTACGGATCATAGCTGTGTCCTCGTAGTATGGTGTCTTCGTCTTCCTGTCATAGTAATAGCTACTTTATCATGACAAAGGGGAACATCATGGGATTAAGGAAGCATTGTGATTCAGTAAATCACTCATCTTTGGAGAAAAACTGGAAAGCAATGACACATAGACCTAATGAAAAGGGTTGTGATGTAGTATCATGGTGCGTAAAACTAGAGGTTATTTGAACCAGTAAAGGAGGCAACCTTAGCACGTCAACTTTAATGTCAAGCAAATCAACGTTACTTAATTTGTTACATATATTTCTCCCATTTGATCATAATTCAGTCATTTATTTTTTCAGCTTCGTGTTATTGTTGTTAGTTTTTTACAATTAGTATTATTTTTATCTTTGTCTGCTTAGGGTCTGAAGTTTCCATAACAGTCACCCAAATCACACTACTCCATACTGTGACCCTTCCTGCAGCTGGTGAGTGAACGTGCTGAATTGACCTGCCTGCAGTCCATATTTTTCTGTTAGAACAGCATATAATATGTATCTCTGAACCAATTCCTGCTTTTCATAGGGAGATCTTCCTTATTATTTGCCACTTTGTCAGAGACAGAACATTCTAACCATGCATGACAATGTCCTATTAAAAATGTGGTTAGACCAAATCAAAAAAGAATGGAATAAAATTAATTGTTAATACGTTGCAGAATTAAGCATAAGTTAAATTCATTTTTTTTTTCTTTTTAGAAATTACTGTGGCAGAAAAAAATCTCTTCAAATTGAAAAATACTGTTGCTGAAACATGCAACCAAAAATGAATGCAGTCAACGGACATAAAAGATGTACATATATCATCACGGATTAAATTTAGGATTTTTATCACTGATTAGACTGCGGTGCAGGGCTTACAGATTAATCTTTGGTCTACAAATTGCAAAATCAATGCATTGCGTGGCATTTTGTCTTTAGCTGTATTACAGATGACACGGTACAAAAGAAATAAATGTGCCCTGTCAGACTCAATCAATGAAGGCTGTGATCATTCCACCACAAAACTCATATTTTTCTCCCACTCACTGCTTGTTACTTAAAACAATTTCTCACATGTCAGCATCACAGATTTTTCCTTATATCTACAGTTTCGATGCTGAAAACTCTGCTATCACTAGAAAAAAAATAAAAATAAAAAATCACTCCCACACACCGGGCTTCACAGCCAGTCAACCTGGACTACATCAGTGATGGTTAAATATTTCTGAACATGAATTTCAATTATCTATCTATCATCCTCTTTATTATCAATGGGATCATCATTACTATCATCAACATCATTGCCTTTGATGCCATCATCACAATCACTATTAACATTATTGTCTTCACATCCTCATCATCACTTCCTGTCGTAACATCCATCACATTACATCTCATTACCATCATCACATTATTATTATCATCATCATCTCCCGGGAAAGTGCTGATGAAGCAGTCACAAAGGCTCACAGGCTCAGTGCTCCAACAGGGTTGTTGGGAGATGAAGGTTGTCCTTCCATAGTGACACAGAGAAAAAAGGGAAACTCACCTACAACCCTGAAATGACTAACGGAACAAATTAAAACCCACTAAACTTCCTTTTCTATTTTAAATCAGGTCACCCTTGCTTAATAGAAGGGTGAAACACTTTCTGTGCTGTTAATAATGACTGTTACATTTATGATATTGCAGGTATTTTATGTGGATTTTAATGCAGCAATCGTTTATATATAAAACTCCTCAAAAACTACATAAAAAGGTCAATATGCCTTTGTGCATGAGTTTAGGAATCATGATAAAAATGAAAAGTTTTTTCTGTTTTTGATCTTGATGCATGTTTAGAAAACAGAAACTTTATGTTGGGGAGGTTCTTTTTCCAAAATGGCTTCTCTACTAAACTCTGATGTTGTAAATGTTCTGAGAAAATTCATCTTCTGAATTTAGGACACAATCTACAGCACACCTAGATGGTCAAGGTTAAGGAGTGAAGTTAGGCAACTGGACATTAAGTCTTTCAAAAAAATGTCTGTGTTGTTGAAAGCTGAAAAATAAATAATAATACAATAATGGATAATTAATTGCATTCCCAAAAGCTTTCATCTCCATCATCTTAATACAGGTAAAATCTAATCATAATCTCTGCACTTGTTTAATTGCATGTCTATCTTCAGGGCAAAATTGACATTGTCCCATTAAGTAAATTTACCCTGTGTGGTCAGTATGAAAGCAGATGCTACCACAATGTGATATAATTACATTTTATAATAATTATCCAAAGAATATTGTGTTGGAATAAGGTTCATACAACAGACAAAGACCTAAATTAAAACAGTCCTTTCATTGTTCATAGTTTCCATTCAGTCAAAGGTATTTATTTGTCCTCAGCTCCTGATTCCTGGTTGTGGAGTTTCACAGCCTTCAATCACCCAGCATGTGTCTTCTCCATCACTTCCACCTCCGACGTCCTCTTACTTTTTTGCCCTTTATCTGATTTTTCTATCCTGTGTGAGGACTACTTCTTCAAAAACTGACTTCTATTTTGTATTTTTTGAAATGGCTCCACTTGACGTCGTACTGTGACCTAATTCTCTTTCAGTCAAGCTTAAAATTCAATGCAACGTCCACTCTCGCAAAATCAAATTTCCCTTTTATACGTGAACACTGGACCTCGGCGGCCAAAAGGCCGAGCATTTCTCAGCGTGTGTTACAGTGTCACCTGCTACACTGACACAGGTGCATGGAGTGAGTAACTGGCTGAGCGTATGCACGGGTGTGTGTGTGTGTGTGTGTGTGTGTGTGTGTGTGTGTGTGTGTGCGTGTTAGTCAGACGCAGGTTTAATGATTCGTCACAGCCAATTTTCAGCCACTGGCTTCTCTTTGTGAGGAAATGAGGTTTGCAGTTAATGTAGCACAAAAGCGGGCCTCGTAACTGTGTGTTCGTGTGTATGTGTGTGTGTGTATGTGTGTGTGTTCATGTTGCTGGCTCCAAGCAATATATTAGTGGGAACCATATGGGACAAATCATTACCAAGGAAGGTTTGAGAACATTTATGCCACAAGGACCATGTGTTTCCAAAAGGACATGCCTTTGGTATAAATATGCATGATGTGCATGCACAGGCACATACGTGTGTGCATGACGGTGTGTGTGTGTGTGTGTGTGTGTGTGTGTGTGTGTGTTTACCGTCTCTGACTCTTTCTTTCAAAATCAAATTATTTTTGATTCAAGAACTTGGAGTTTTTCCCGAGCCCAGCAGTCGCCTCCAAATTGTGTATTGAGTGAAATGGCGTGTCACAATTACAGCATCCCAGAGAGAAATGAAGGAGTCACAAGGAGGACATGTAGATACACAAACAACCCCCCCCCGACGTCCCCACCACTGAGTCCCGCCCCCTCAGAGCGGAGGAAACAAGTTCAGGCCTAAAGTTAATAAGTGACAGAAATGCAAATAAGGGCATGACTGTGACGGCCTGTGTCTGAACTCAGTCTGTGTTTGGGGAGATGCTTTATTGCTGAGAAAATCAAAAATGTCAGGGTACAGCTGCGCTTGGCCACATGTCCCTGTCTCTTCTTCAATCTCCCATCCCTCTGGAGACACTTGTCTTTTGTCTTCTTCCACTTTTCTTTTGCAAATTTCCCAGTTTGGTTGTCAATGTCCATCTGAAATTGTTCCAGATTCTCTGATTGATATTTTTCTTAATTCGTTTAATCAGCCAAAAGCAAATCTTTGGCAGATAATAATGGTTTTTAGTGTAATTTTCTCCCTATTGGTAACAGAAATTAATTTCGTAGACCGTATCCTTTAAAAAATAATGTTTGCCTGATTTACTACTTTTCATTATAAAAAACAGTTTTCTTGGTTATATGGAACCTGCTGTTTATCTTTCATGGCCCAGGGAGTCATCCTTGGAGGTAGAGCTGGAGGTGGAGGAGTTAAAGATGCTGGGATTCTCTTTAGGAGAGACAAGGATGGACAGGATCAGGA
>JAFBJS010000160.1:17433-35512 GCA_016785265.1 Paraplagusia blochii
TAACTCCTCCACCTCCAGCTCTGTCTCCTGTCTTCTGTCTATTCCTAGTGTCTCTAATCCATCCATCATGGCTGGTCTCACAACTGTCCTGTAAACCTGTCCCATCACCTTAGCTGACTCTCTTCTATCACAAATGAATGTAAGCACAAATATTCAATGTCTCTGATAAAAACTTTAATAATTTAGTAATAATTTAATTTGGGTTATATAATGTGAGAATATGATTTGACGTGAACATTGAACCTCCATCAAAGTCCTATTTTTCCTATTAAACAAATAATTCCAAATAAAACAAATAATTAATCTGTAGGCTCTGCTACAGGACATACAGGACAACTGATCAAACTCCCAGGAGACTAAAGGAGGAGATACAGAGCAAAAACTTGGATTGTGTGGCTGCCTGTACTCTTACAGTTCCACAAACAGGACAATGGTCGCATTACTGTTAAAACAAAGGAAACAAAAGTTGTGGCTTTTCCCTGGTGTTTGATAAAAATGGAGTTGCAGTAAAGATTTAATGTGTCCCACTTCAACTCTCTTTCCGGGGTTCAGTTCACTTTCATTGCAACAAAGTGTGGAGAGATTAGGGAGCAGGGGAAGAAAACAAAAAAAATAAAATAAACACAAAACTGCACCACTGCAAATTAAAGCTGTCACAGAGAACAGCCATTTTAGCCAGTCAGGTTCATTTCACAGTGTGAGCTTCGTAATTGCTTACCAACAAGTTAAATGGCAACTCTGGCAGATCATTCATCAGCCTGAGTGACGTCACCGAGGCAAACGGTTGAAATAATGAATCGACTTAGGGACCAAACAAACACATATTTATCTTTATTCTTAAAAAAAAAGACCCTTTACTCTTTAATTAGAGCAGGACTTAGGTATTCACATCATCGTCTCTCTGTCTGAAGGAGCCAGCCTGATAAAAATTATTCTTTAACGAAGTTAAAAGGGGATAAAATGTTTTAAAAAAAGATGTTTTAGGTAAGGTGTCAAACATACAGACTGTGGGCCAAAAACAGCCTGACAAACTTTGTTCATTTTTGACAATAATACACAAATACTGTGTGTTCAGGGTATATTTAGAGGTAGAGGTAACTGATGCGACTTATATTCCAGAGTGACTTAGACTGTGAATATTTCGGAATTAAAATTATATTTCAATAAATATCTAAAATATATATTAAAAAAGGGTTATACATAAAATTTTTGCTTTTCTTAAGTAATTGTGAGACCATACTGGTGCTGCCCATATGGGACAAAATGGGTTTGAAACCCTTTTTTTACGACAATGTGAGTTTCCAAACCAAAAATATGAAACCAAAAACTCCAGCCAAGTTCAGATCCTGCAGATTCATCTCAACAAAAGTCTCTGTGGAGAATCCCTCAAAGGTCTGATGCCATGTCCTTCAGTTGACACTAGAAGGACATGACAACACCCAGACACACACGCACACACACACACACACACACTGTAGGATGAAGCACAGACGTGTCACAGCCCTGTGCTGCGTTTCTGCAGCTCAGACGCGGCCACTTTTTTTTTCTTTTACATCTTTACCTTAAGTGACAAAAGCCCCAGTAGCTTTCTCAATTATGTTGTGCAGGTGCAGTCAGCAAGAAAGAGTAATTGCACTGGGTGTTTGGAGCTCCCTAAGACGGATTGGAAGCTCAGGGCAGAGCTGTCAGAAGGGGCTCCCGAAGGAGTCACCAGGTTGTGTGTGCTTCATATGTCTGTCACGGCTTTTGTAAGAAAAACGTTTGGTTTTCATTTCACACGTGCATGAACTGCACCGTGCTAAGTGGAGATATTTATTTCATGTTTGTTTATGCAAGGGTCTGCAAATGGTGAAAATGACTCGCAAACAAAAAAAAAAAAAAAAAGAAAAGAAATAGTGAGCGCTCCCTCATACTGGCATTTGACAAGTGCATCGAATCGACCCTCTGGCTCCTTGACAGAGACAGTCAAGTCCCCAGGACCTGTCAGCGCCATCACACACACCCTCAGGCCCCCGGAAGCTTCTAGATGCTTGGGCAATAACAGTGCAATAAGTTCCTTGTTATAAGCATGTCATCAAGCCTCCAGGGACAAGCTGTGAAGGCTGCAGGGTCACCAACAATCATCCAGGAGAAGTAATGTGAATAGAAAATCCCATAACAATTTCCAAATGAAAAGGAGATAATGAAGTGTGATGCGGAGCATGGAAGTGAGACGTGGGAAGTGTGTAAACTGAAAGACACGACGCTGGCAGAGAGTCTCTGAGTCGCTGAGTCTTTTTTTGGTATAAATAAAGCTAATTTTCAACACAATCTTGATGAAAAGAACCTTCTCTGGGGCAAATGGCTTAATTGCAGCTTCCCGAAGTCTCCTGCTGGCTGTGATTCAGCGCCTTTCCCTGTTACTTCCCACCATAGCTCTTCTGTCTTTGACTCCATTGTGCTTGGATGCATCTCTAACCACAGGGTTTTAAATTGGACTTGAGAATACTCACTGAAAAAGATTTTTCACAAATGAGCTCAAGTTTGAACACCAGAGGGCAGCCTTTACGCTCCACCTTTACCCTTTATGTTGGGCTTTCTGCATAGAAAATGTTCTACGGTTCATTAATTCTGTGGGAAGTTCTGGTATGTGACCTTGCGGTGGTCATAGTTGAGTGGTGAAGAAGAAAGGGCCAAGGGTAAATATGGGGAAGTTTCTACAGGCGACGCTGCCACCTGTTCCAGATGCGGTGAAAAAAGGCCCAGATGTGTGGGCTTAATTAGCCTTGCCAGAGGTGCTGCAGCATGATTACCTCCACCGCCTCAAGAGAGAACCCGTCACGTCGGTCGACCATTTGTGCTTCACAGTTTGTGCACAATGAAGAAGGTTTGACAGCAGAGAACATAAAAGAATAATCATAGGACTCAGTGCGCCGCCCTGCTGGGCTCCACCGATCTCAGGCGGGAGTCACATTATGATGCAAAATACAGTCTTTTCCCATCTGATGATGACAAATGGACAAAAATGGAAAAAGGAATGTATTTACCAGGAGCAGGGATGTGTTTTAAAGGGGCAGTGGTGGCATAGCAGTTAAGGAACCAGGGTCTGGAAGGTTAAAGGTTACCACTGAGGTCCTCAAAGCTGCCCACTGTGTTTTTACATTCCTTACTTGAATATTTTGCATTTACATAGTGTTAGGATCAGGCCTTATAATTGATGCCATAAATAAGATAAGAGTTAAAGGGTTAACTATTACAGATTTGTCTTTTTTTTGGCCAAGCCTTGGAAAATCTAACTTTCAAACATTTGATTAAAAATGGTAAGAGGGAGCACATGTGGTTTACTAGCTTCCCTATTAGCCTGGTGGTAGATCATAACTATGTGATGGTAAGTTTTTATTTTGATACCAATATATATATGCTTTGTATCATTTATTTTTATAACCCTTGGCCCCCGGTTCTTCCCTATCACAGACAGACAGACAGACAGATAGACAGACAGACAGATAGAATCCTTCAGTAAACTATGGGAATCCTTGACTTATATTAAACATTAATAAGGATATTTTACAATTTGTATTAATCAAGTTTTAAACTACAGAAAACGAACTAATAACCTGACCAACAAAAATGACCATTAACTCTTAGGAAATCTCTTGTGGTCCATCTGAGGGTAGCGATCCAGTCTTTGGGAAACGATGCCTTGCAAAATGTTGAACGTGAACTTTTTTTTGTTTAATATTAATATAAGGACGGAGTCAATACTTGTGTGAATGTCCATTAATCAATACCACTGAATCAATACTCCTCTGCAGTGTGTCCACCAGCTACAGCATGGATTCTGTGGGAGATGGAATGTTGTAAACGAGTGGCGTCAAACTGTATAGATTTAACTATTCAATAAATCAATCAAAATTACTGAATCAAGTAACAAATTTTGCTCATTGCTGGAAACTTGAATATGTCAGCTTCAGAAACTCTGCTGCATTGGGATTATAAAATGCTTTGTAAGCTCCAGAGGGCCATAAACGTTTACTTGGTGGACTGAATTTGGCCCCCGGGCCTTAAGTTTGGCACGAAAGATTGCAAAGGTATTAAAGGTTAATTTTCACTTTTACTTATGTAAATATGTCTTCAATCAGCAAACTAACATCTACACAAAAATAAAAAAATAAATGAATAAACCTTTTAGGACATTTATGTCTAAACAGAAAGGTAAAAAACAGATTTTTCTCACAGTGATGTGGTTGCAGTCAACAACTGCTTAAAAAAGTTTACTTTTTTTTGCAACAAAAGTTTGAAGGATGTTTGAGGTGACTGAAAACCCTGACAGGAACCCTGAGATTGGTTGCCATTTCCACTCTTCCATCTCGACCAACCACCAGAAAACTGCCGCAGCGGCTGCAGAACTGACCCTGAGCTCAAGGCCTGGAGAAATGACAGGAGCAGCATATTGTACGCCACACTGTCGTAATTCGAAAAATTAATGCCAGGGGTTTGTCTCTTTTCAACGAGGATTCTGATTAAATGCCCCCATAAAGGATGAGAAACGGCTCCTCAAAAATAGTTTGCGTGAGCACAATTGCCCCCTGCAGGTAAATTAATCTCCCCCTCTCAACAGACTAGAAAACAGCCCGGGAGTTCCTTAACAAAGGAATGCTGATCCAGACACCAGAGACATAATACACCACAGTAAATGTGTCATTAAACACATGAGAATAGGAGTTACACTGATCTTTTAACAACTCTCGGTTAAAAAAAAAAACAAGATGATGGAGAATGTGAAGCTTCTTTGTGACATAAATCAATAACCAAGAAGCCTCGACTCCTCTGGGAGCGGAATTCAATTAAAGTTTATCTCATAATACAGGCATTTGGTTTGCATGCCAAGCTCTCTGTCGTAACACGGCTGCTTTTATTTTATCCTCCTGTAATCTGAAAATTGCAGCCATCAAAATGATTCTAACTGAGAAGCCAAACAAATGGATGCGGAAATGAATTCTGAGTAGAATCTTATTCCTTATCTGACACAGTAAAAACACACACACACAAAAAAAAACAATATATGTTAAGTGAGTAAATTGGTAACATAGTAACGAGCTGTTAAATATGGTTCATTGTAAGGGATGTAGGGCAGTAGTGGCCCAGTGGTTAAGGAAGCAGACTTGGGTCTGCAAGGTCCCCGGTTCGAGTCCACCAGCTGCCACTGACGTGCTCTGAGCACAGCACCGTCCCAACCCACATAACCCGGCAACGGACAAGCAGAAGAAGATGAAAGAATGCTACCATTTTAGCATTTAAAAGCCTCACTAAAGATCCGTTGAGGTCCATGTTCATCAACAAACATTTAGTGACATATGCAAATCAAAATGATATAAAAAAAACATCTTTTTCTTAACAGAATGCAGCAGAAGTTTGCAAACCTGTGTAAAAAAAGTTAAAAACCTCAATGGGCAAAACTTCACTTTTTGTCTTTGGTCAAGGAGTCAGCCGTAACAACCTCCGTCACTATATCTCCACCTTCACCTGGGCGATTTACGGTGCCCTCGTCCACATTCGTTTAGTGCTTTGATCTTCTTGTCATAAAGCATGTGTGAAGCCACTGGTCGGAGAGGTGGGGGCGCGCGTCTGCGAGGGGAGCGGGGGTTATGGCAGGGAGATGCCAATTTACGAGGGTAGATAGAATCAATTTTACTGCCCCGTGATTTACACCAGCCCCAGACAGAGCACTAGGTCACTTTTCTTTCTAGAACTTGTAACAGAAAAACACAGAGGGGCTAAAAAAGCTGCTTTAACCTTTTACCTGAGATCATAACGGCCTTTTCCCACCTGTTGGTAAAAAGGTAATTTGTGAATACACCTACTGTGAGCCTTAAGGGTGACTTGTATCATTGAGGAAAACAACACCATCATTATTATTCCATTGTAAAGGCTGGTGCAGGCAGTGGGTCTAGGGTGAAGGCCATGCAAGATGAATTAAACCAAGGTGGAGCTGTACTTATTTTCCCTGGGGGACTGTGTCCCCCCCCCCATGTCTATGCATATAGCCCTATATTCCATTTTTGTTGGAACTCACAAACTGTACATTATAATGTCCTTAACCTATTTACTACAGCAGTCAGATCATAATCCACAGAAATGACTTATATTGATAAAAGTTAAAGTTGTGAATATTAGCAAAGCTGTCTTCCACATCCATTCATTCTCATCCATTGTAGGGGCAGCATTCTCCACAACAAAAACAGAGACCCTCCCTCTATTCCAGACCTGGGCAAACTAAGGCCCGGGGGCTGGATGTGGCCCGTTTGGCGTTATAATCCGGCCCCTACTTTTAATTTATATTATCGTTATCCTTCTACCTTTTCCTTGCAAAGCTAGCATTTCCCCCAATAGATGGTCTAAAGAGGCATTATTTATCATTATTTATCTTAGTTCATGGAAATACTCGATCTTTTTGATCCTGACCTGGCTCAGCGACTCAAATTTCAGTACCAGCTGTGGCCCGCGGGTCAAAATAATCGCCCAGTCCTGCTCTATTCCATAATGTTTATGGAATCAAACCAACAGATCACACCATCCAATATGGAAGAACGGTGGTGTTGTGGCCTAACCGCTGAGCTTCCTCACATTGCATCCGCCGAGCTGCCAACATAACATACTGTCTCTTCCTTGGAGGCCTTGGACCAGAAGGGGAGGGCCTCGCCTCTCCCCAGCCCTGCTCTTCCCTCCTGGACTCTTCCAATGACCTCCCTATGCTGAAGCCTGCTGATGGCCTTGTCAACTTCCTCCTGGGCTTTCCACTTCCTCCCTGTTCGTACTTGGGAGCACGCTGCCCTCACTAGCTGGTCAGTGGCTGTCTCTTATACACATCTGCCCCTTGAAGGTAGTCACTTTCTGCCATCCACACCTGCATCTTCTCATGATCCTAGAATCGTTGCCTGTATCCGTTCCGGTCGTTACCAAGGGGTCTGTCTGGTTTGGCCCTTCTTCCACCCCGCCTCTCGGAGGGCCTTCGGGTTGTTTTTCTTTATTCCTCTTCGTAGTTAGTTCAGGGTGTCCTTTCAGACTGGTGGGTAAGGTAACTAACCTTCCACCCCCGATGCAGACTTTCCTGCGGTCATCCAGTCTTTCCTGGCTGTCCTCCAGTCTTCCCTGGATGCCAACTGCCCTTTCACAGTAGTCACTGGATGCCTCCAGATTGCAATTTGAAGATACAGGCTGATGGTATGCCTGCCTGGCATTTCTGCCTGCCGCACCTCCAACAGTGCCCTCTAGAGAAGTGTTTCCCTATGCACTACACCCAAGAAATGACTTATATTGATAAAAGTTAAAGTTGTGAATATTAGCAAAGCCGTCTTCCACATCCATTCATTCTCGTCCATTGTAGGGGCAGCATTCTCCACAACAAAAACAGAGACACTCCCTCTATTCCAGACCGGGGCAAAATAAGGCCCGGGGGCCGGATGTGGCCCGTTTGGCGTTATAATGCGGCCCGCCAGACTTGTCCAAATTATACTTTTAATTTATATTATCGCCACCTTTTACCTTTTCCTTGCAAAGCTAGCTATATTTTGCCTTCATTCAATACTTTACTCATTATTTATCTTAGTTCATGGAAATACTTGGTCTTTTTGATCCTGACCTGGCTCAGTGACTCAAATTTTAGTACCAACTCTGGCCCGCGGGTCAAAATAATTGCCCAGTCCTGCTCTATTTCATAATGTTTATGGAATCAAACCAACAGATCGCACCATCCAATATGGAAGAACGGTGGTGTTGTGGCCTAACCGCTGAGCTTCCTCACATTGCATCCGCCGAGCTGCCAACATAACATACGTCTTATTGAAAAAAAAAAAAAAATCTGGAAATTCTGTCTCACTCAGCTGAAGAAGTAATTCGCTGGTCCAACTCCCAACCCTGACGAACCTCGATTTCTGAAAACAAAGTTGTTTGTGTTCTCCAAAAGGATGTAGACCCTTTAGAAATAAAACATTTTTTGCATTCAACAGTGATGGTAGTATTTTCTGACTCTTCTTTTATTAAAAGAAATCCCCTCTGTGGATAAGAGATACAATATACACACCGTTGTGCATAAACACAGGCCACAACTATAGGTTCAAACGTTGTTGTTCTGTGAGCTTGGCCTTGGCCCAACGCCTGAGAACATCTGGTGACTTTCACAGTTCCTTCTCTAAATTCAGCAGATGATGTATTTCCACCTCAAGTTAAAAGTCTTTGGCTTCACTTGGCAAGATCAACAAGTGATACAGAGGGCACTGTAAGGGGGAGAATCGATCCACTTCCTCCAAAACAAAAAGCGTCTCACAGTTTCACCTCCTCTGGGATGTGGAGAACTCAGTGGTTTGGCCTGAACGTCTTTATTCTCCTGCCAACACACGTTTATGTTTCTTTATTTTCTTACCTCCATCAATTTACTCTTTTTCAACCCGAACTGTCTTTCATCTCTGTCTTTGAAACCTCGTGCTCTTCCTCCTCAGACTTTAACCAGGACTGGATCTTTTCTGAAAGTTCTTCTGCACTTGTTTTTACTTGGATACAGCGTGAAAGAAGATTTGCGTTCCTACACTATTTACTGTACGTGAGTAAATTGAAGAACTGCAGGAAATCTACAAGTAACGGACAATTAAAATGGAAGGAAGTCTGTTTTTATGAAAGAAAGAAACATTTTAAATCAAGGAGACACATCCCGACAAAGACATGGACTAACATATAAGCGGGTAAGTTAAAAAAAAAAAAAAAAGACAGATATATAAGAGAAAAGGAAATATATGAGACAAGGTCCTTTTCTAAGCTGAGGTTCAACACTGAATAGAAAGTTGAGCGGAGGGTAAACTTTCTATTCAGTTCTTTTAATACGCAGCTGAGGTTAGAAATGGTGGATTTCAGTGACAGTTTACAACTGAAACTTCTTCTCCCAGAAGATGGAACTCTATTCTCTGATCATATTCACATAAAGAAACACTGTGGCAAACATACATTGATCCAGTCCTCAAACATCTCCTACACTGAAAACTCCAGGAAGATTCCTTCCGTTCTGACTCCCTGACCTTTGGAGTGGACAGAGAGGGAGGATGTGTTATTCTCCGACTGTCAAATGGATATTTGATGTCCACAGGATCTTGGGTGGATTGTGCCATAGTCGTGTTGTGTTCTACACTTTCCAGGTCCACTTTGTAATAGCACTTTTTTTCCCTCGGACTTTCATGTAAGACGTTTTTTTTTTTTTTTTTACCTGAGCATCCACGGGTACTTTGAGCTTTCTGAGTATGAAAAAGACAGATCCCTCAGGGAGGACAGAGACGAAATCACCTTAAAAAACTCCAGTCCAGGAGCTACCAGCAAACCTTTTCAACAACATAAGGTTCATGGTACACAAGCTGGCAACGATGGTAGAAATACAATTTTTTTTCTTACAGTTGGTTGACAAGCAGCTATTTAGGATTAACAACAAGCTTGCCAAAACATTTATCTGTCTGTCTGTCTGTCTGTTTGTCTGTCTGTCTGTCTGTCTGTCCGTCTATCTATCTATCTATCCATCCATCCAACAAACCCTGAAAAAGGGACAGACCCAAATGAAGAGAAGAAGGCTAAAAAGTTGTGAGTTTGAAAAGCACAAGAAAACAAATCACCGAAAAAGTGTTATAACACAAAAGTTATAACACAAAGATGTTTTTTTTCTTTGATCTTGGGATCAAAGAATACCCAAAACAAATCACCGAAACTAAAAAGTCACAAAGTTATAACACAAAGATGTTTTTTCTTTGATCATGGGATCAAAGAATCACCAAAACAAATCACCGAAACTAAAAAGTCACAAAGTTATAACACAAAGATGTTTTTTCTTTGATCATTAACAAGGATCAACATCAAATGACATAGAAACACTTATATAATATGATATTTAAAATTCTACATCTTGTAGTAGTGATCGTATCCTGTAATAACATAATTATGCTATATGTAGTTTATAATTAATGTTTAAAATACATTCAGCTTTTATACAACATTTCAAGTGTTAAAAACGTGAAATAAAAGCTAACAGAGGAATGAAGGTGAAATGTCGCAAAGACAAAACTAACGAAGCTCAAGGTTTGAAATTAAAGGTGAGTTTAGTTAAATCTGGAATATTGAGAATACCCTTCATTTGAGGTCGTTGTTGTCAATACATAGAGAAATAATTCCAGCTTTTTTCTTCATCACTGATCACAACAACAACATTTTCACAGCTGTGATTGGTTCTTACAGAGTCTCGCTCTCCGGGTTTTCATTTTCAGGAGCTCAGCTCCTGTACGTCTTAGTGAGAGTGAAACTCCGAGAAAAGTCGAAGAAATAATAAAACACGATGAATCTGTTTTATTATTAGCTTTTTGGTTTGGCTTTTGGAAATTGGGCGGTAAAGAAAGAAGCAAAGGTGTGAAAAGAAATTATAGCTATAGGTGCTGAAGAAAGAAAATATTACTTTTGTATTATTTTTTTTTCCATTATTATTTCAACAGAAACACCCGTCGGTCTCTTAATGTTTCCCTTCGTCTTCTTCTATTACAACTCACAGACAAAAAAGTCACACTAACCCGTAGAGCATTGAGCCCGACACAGTAAAGTATAAGATTATAACACTTGATGGCTGCTTCAAAGACCTTTTCTCTCGTCTTTGAACAGTTACCGGAGGTTGGAAGTCGTGTTGAGTGTCAAAGAGCAAAGGAGAGCGGATGCAGAGGGTTGGGGTTTGCACCTTACTTCTTCTCTTCTTCTTCCTTTTTTTTTCTGCTCTTGTTCCATCCTTTTTCCAGTTTATGGGCTCTGATGGAATACTAAGTAAACAAGATCAAGGCCTGGCTGTGGTACTCGGGGGCTCTGGGAGGCCCCAGCCGCTGTCTGAGAGGAACACTTAAGCCCACAGAAAGATAAAGTGGTTTTTGTAAAAGGGAGTTGGCCCAATCCACCGTTCAATTTCTCACAAAGTAACTTTTCAATGGAATAGGAATAACGGGAAAGAAGCGTAGAACTTTGATTCAATGCCAAGCCAGAATCGTACATCGTATCGACGTCTAAATTTTCAATTTTTAAAATGAAGAACTAGTACTAGTGATTTTACAGTCTGGATTCTTGGAGGACTAGATCATCCCGAGTAGAGACGGTCTTGGGTAATATTCTTACCAATCATCATGTGATGTTGTACGCCAAGGGGTGCTGGACTTAGGTCAGAATTCAATTTCTACGATACGTCCTTAACTCTGTCTTCTTCTTATCCAGTTTTTCAGGTGTTGTCACAACGAGTCAACAATTTCCATCCCACCCTGTCCTCCGCGTCCTCAACTCCAACTCCAACCACCTCCACGTCCTCCCTCACCGCATCCATAAATCTTCTCTTCGTCTCTTAACTGGTAGCTCCATGTCTAGCATTCTTCCCCCATTATAACCACTGTCCCTCCTCTGAACATGTCCAAACCATCTCAACTCTATATGAAAATTAAATCAGAACTCTATGGTGCTTTGGCCATTGGTGGGAAACTCCATGGTTCCACCTGCTGGAAGGTTCAAGAGGGGCTGGTATTCTGCAGTGAGATTTGGGAGCAGGCGTTGGGGCTAGTGTCCCCATGAGTAAGTACCCCCCAATAAGGGATAAGCTGGCAAAAAGGGTGGGGTACCCTACATTGCAGATACTGTAGGTACCTCTACTGCATGTAGAGATACCTACAAGATCTTCCTCACCAATGCTAACACCATAATCCAAGACAGGGGTGTCCGCAGTGTTGCCTGGCTACACCTGCTAGCACATGTTATGTTTTCTGTGTGCTATAGTGAGGATTTTGCTATCATTTTCTGATGATTTTTTTTTTTTTTTCTTTGCTAAAACTTTATAAAGCAGCATTTTTTTCTTCTTTACATTCTATGTTTTAAACATTGATGGCCTATGCGGCCTTAGGTGAAATTAAAGTGGGCGGCACCTGATTTAGGGCAATTGGAAATGTAACCGCAAAAAACTGTAGGTTAAGGATGTTAACCTAGGTCACTTGTATATCCTGCATTAAAAACATTTTGTCCTTGTTAGCTTACAGCACGTGCATATTGCTGGTTTTGTTTTGGCAAATCTTTTCCCCCCAAAGGGATTCAGCTGGAGAATGACCCGTAAACACTGATCTCTCTGTACGTGACAGATTACACCAGACAGACTGACTGGAACCCAATCCTGTGTTGGACGGATGGCACAGCTAGACCGAGCCCCTGAGACCATATGCAGGGTTGACCGAATCCACCTGTCAACGCAGCCAAGAATTAGTGAACAAGTCAATCCATGACTGAACAGATTCCATCACCTGGTTCATAGATGGTTCATGATCCAGGCTTTACCTTCAGACCATCTGCTCTGTGTTGAACCATCTTCTACTCTCCTTCTGCCAACTTTCTCCAAGCAGTCTCACAACTTGTGTACTGTGGAGCCAGAAAGGAAAATGCCTAATGGTGACTGGCAGCTTTTGTTCAACCGGGACGAGAGATTTTATTAAACTGAACTCACAAAATGAATCTTATTTCCCTTGGGCTTATTTTTCGCAATCAAACCCAACTGATATGACACCTTTGTGCGTATTCATTGGCAGTAAAAAAAAAAAAAAAACACTGTATCTGTGTAATGATTTATGCCAATAGAATTGTCTCCTCAAGCAAAAGAAACAACTTATTCCAACTTCAGAAATCTGTCTCTATGGGACAAACTGGACGTTGGCTTTGTCCACCTGCCAGTATCCAATAAATCTCTTCATAATCCTCACTATTTGTTGGCAAGAGCAGGGATGAAATCAAATCTGTAGAGTTTGGAATGCCAAAATGTACAAACTGTGAGAAACGTGAATTCAGGGAATTCAATAAAAATAAAAAGTAAAGTTTATGTACAAATATTTAATTTGGCACACACCGAATCTGGCAAAATATATTATTTTAAACACGTGGAAAATTGAATTTGAAATATAGCGCAAGACGCAATGTCTCTGTCTTTGGTCTGAAACTCCATGGTTCATGTCCCGGGCAAGATGAATCCTGGGAAGGTTGGTGTCTTATAGTGGGCTCACCACCCACAGAAAGGTACGACACGGTGCGGTGTGATTTGGGAGGCAATCATGGAGACTGCTGATCAAAAACTATCCAAGATGAATAGATGGATTAAGTACACATCAGTAGTATTAGCGTCTTATCGTGTTTTCTGTCGCCTTTCTACGTTATTTATTAAGGTCAATTTTTTAACGCCCAACCCCCTTATATGTATACGCATTAACCATAGCACATACACTGGAAATACAATAATTTTTTCAAGTTTAACGAGACATATATATCAGTACATATACTGGCAGTGCAACTTTAGTAAACATTTGAGACATTTTTGTGGGCCAAATATAATCATATTTTGGGCCAGATATGGGCCCCGGGCCTGAGTTTGACGCGTCAAAGTAAGCATATATGAAAACACCAACTGTGTCCAGAGGCCCATTCAGCCCAAGCAGTGAAACCATTTCATTTCACCTTCTACCTTCAATGCAAATTCAGAAAATGTGCCTTGATAGTGTGTTGGAAATGGAAATTGTGTGGGATTTTGCACAAGGAACAAAAACAGTGGCGAGCAACACAACTGCTCTGCTCCGTCACTCTCGTCCTTGTGTTGGTGTCAAATAAAAATAGAATCATGTTTATTGGCTCACAACAAATGTATTTTATAAGGAACATCTGCTGGAGAGTGGAGTGAAAGGAGAGGATGGAACAGAACCCAGGGAGAGAGAACAAAAAATAACTGAAAGACTTAAAGGGGTAATTATGCCAAGCAGAGGAGGGAGGAGGGGGGAGGGAGGAGGGAGGGTAAGGGGGCAAAGTGACAAGAAGGGGAAGGACGAGAGGAACAACAGGGTGTGAGAGCACTCTGCCAAGTGTGTAAGGACCCACTTTTCTGTCCCCTTCTCCACAGCATAATGGACCTGACCTTGATAGTACAAACCTGGTGGAGGGTGAGGGACACAGTATATCTTTCAAGCATGTCATAACCCCCACCACCACCACCACCCTCCCACCCTCCCCCCCTTCACATATATATAATATATTACCCACCAAACATCTAACAGCTATGAAATGCTACAGCATGTGTCATTTTTTAACAGGATGGAACAGAACCCAGGGAGAGAGAACAAAAAATAACTGAAAGACTTAAAGGGGTAATTATGCCAAGCAGAGGAGGGAGGAGGGGGCAGGGAGGAGGGAGGGTAAGGGGGCAAAGTGACAAGAAGGGGAAGGACGAGAGGAACAACAGGGTGTGAGAGCACTCTGCCAAGTGTGTAAGGACCCACTTTTCTTTCCCCTTCTCCACAGCATAATGGACCTGACCTTGATAGTACAAACCTGGTGGAGGGTGAGGGACACAGTATATCTTTCAAGCATGTCATAACCCCCACCACCACCACCACCCTCCCACCGTCCCCCCATTCACATATATATAATATATTACCCACCAAACATCTAACAGCTATGAAATGCTACAGCATGTGTCATGTTCTAACATTTCACTGCACCGTCTTTGTCATTGCATCATAAAATGGGACTCAGTGATGTGCTGATGCCGGTACCGCGGTGCTGATGCTGATGGAGCCGGTGCCCCAGCAGTGTCACACTAAAAATAAACACAATGTGCAAGAATAAAGTGGAACAACACACAAAACACACACACCTATACTTTTGAGAGAGACACTGAAGCACACACACACACACAGGCACAGTTTCTAATATAACTTTTTTTCTAGAAATGTCTATTATGCAAGTGCGTATATATATATATATATATATATGTGTGTAAAAAAAATCTAATTTTCACTTTTTTACTGCAAATTCCACGCCTGTTTATTTAAAATTTTGCTTAAGCACCGTACAGACTTATTTTTTACACTTTTTTAAACATGTTTTTCAATAATCCATCATTTTTCATTTGGTTTTGCTTAAGTTTTTAGAAAATGTTGAAACATTTCAAGATTTTATATGTAATTATTACTTTTTAAAGAATTTAAGTTTTTAGATTTTTATTTAAACATATATATATATGAAACATTATCATTGACTACAGTACAGCTATTTCTCCTTTTTTCACTTAAAAACTAAAAAAAACTCACTAAAAATATTCCTACTTTGACCTCTATAGTGAATTTGTATTTGTATACATATTATATTTATAGAAAAAATGTATTTCCTTAAAGATACAAAATAATCTTCGCCTCTCTATCACAAAACTGCATCTTTTTGTCTGTGCAAATTAGATTTTTTTTGCATCAACGTCTCTCAGGAAAAGATTCACCTGGCGTAAAGTCCTTTTCACTACATTGATAATAAAGATTCTGGAGATCCTGTTCGGAAGGCCTCCTGAGGACACTAATAAAAATGCAAAATAATTACCCAAAAAAGCAATTTCAGCCCCTTCTCTGAGTTATTTGTTTTGCATTTGCAAGAACAATGTTTTCAAATATTAACTTTGAAACCAGAATTTTGAGACTGTGATGAGTCAGGAAAAAAAAAGATCACATTATTTGGCAAAGGAGCAAAAGCTGTCGGGGATGAAGAGGAGTTACAGCCGGAGGTGTACCTTCATCTCAGCAGACACATCACCCACTTTCATCCCTGTGTTTACTCTGAACCTGTCTGTTCTGCTCAATAAGCGTAGATGAGGGAGTTGGTGGAAGTCTATGAGCTTGTAGCCTGTCACTGCATACGCTTTACATGTGTAGGAAGTGTTGAGTCAGTTCACAGAGAACATCCCCAGTTCACTGTGAGGCACTGAGTCATGACAAGACCAGGAAGAAGAAGGAAAAACTAAAACGATACTTGTCAGACCAAGTACTCATTTATTACTTTCAAAGTAACGACTTCCCCACTTTGAGTTTTGACGATCTGTTCTCTCTATTAGATGTGTGACTTGTTTCGGCTCGTATTTGAATTCTGGTGAACTCCTCTTTGGGCAAATGGAACAACTTGATAAGTGAGAAACTGCACCGTGACTGGATGAGACTCTGCCTTTGTTCTTCTTACATCTGTTTCACCGAGGTTTAATTAACTCAACGCCGGCGCTCAGATGATATCACCCGCAGGAGGAATTTCACACTCAAAGGTTCTGAGTCTCTCTGAAACTGCACAAAAATCAGAAATATCCATCTATCTGTCCGAAAGTACGCACGCAACCGCGCACCCGCTAATCCTACATGCGCTAATGCACACATGAGCCTCTGGGCTAAAGGTGTGTGCATTAGTTTTTCATTATAATAAGTAATGGGAGTGGCTGCCCACCCTTAAAATGCCATTATCCCCGGCGTACATCCCCCGGCCCCCTCCCTCAACTGTCCCCTATTCGCCCTTCGCGTTCCAAAGCCAAGCTGCGTGATTAGCTTTATTGAAGGCAAAGGCAAAGGAAAAAAAAAAAAAGGTTACAAATGATATTACTTTGAGGCTGAATGAGCGTACGACACATGACATTATCATCATGCGTGACAGTGGGAAATGGGGGAAGCCTATCAAATACAGGGATCCACATTGTGTGCAATTGGATGAGCGCGCTCCAGGGGGGGCTGTCTGGATGTCTCAAGTCCTGCTGGGAAATTTACTGATGGAAGGACACAGTTGGACGGGGCTCCCCTCAGCGTCATGTCAGCAGGTTGATGAAGTTAAATTACACGGTGACTGAGTGGAGATTGGGCAAGAAATGAAGCAGGGCGGGACAACAGGACGGATGAGTACAGTAAGGAGAAAAGGCAGGTGTTTTAAATGGGGGAAAAACGTCGTTTGATTTCAGGTGTAAAAGTTTCGAGACAAACATCACAACAGGGATGTGGTGATAAAACCTGGTCTGATGGTTGATGGATCTCCTTTGTATATTGAGGTCCACTTAGAAGCTTACAGTCCATTTTGTCTGTCTTTTGGACTAGTTCACATTCAAGTGGGCTTTGAAAAACAGACCAAAGTCATGCACATTATGCAGCAGTTCTTCACCTCGATAATAACAAGGGATGGATTCTTTTTTCTGTTCAATACTGATGCCAATACTTTTGCTGTCTTACAACAGTGGTCCCCAACCACCGGGTCGTGGACCGGTGCCGGTCCGTGGGGCAATTGGTACCAGGCCGCAGAGAGATGATGCTCAGCTTTACACAATTTACGTTTTATTTATTATTAGACGCTAAAAAAGTGTTTTGATAAAGGACCAGATCCCGTCGTGTTTGAGTGTCCAGGAGATGTCCAAAAAAATATCACTTTTATGCTGGACGTTTCATTTTCATTAGTGGTATTTATCAGCTATACCTCAAAGACCGGTCCGCGAAGAATTTCTAGACGTTTGACCGGTCCATGTTGGGGAACGCTGTCTTACAAGACAGGATTGGACATTTTGGCATATGGATCGGACGAGACAAATCTGATTGTATGTTCAATCCTAAAATCTTAAAAAGAAATTTGAGAAAATCTGAAAAAATCCTCAGACTCAGGGACAAAAACAAACTCCTTGTCATTGTGATTCACACCAATGCACACAACGGAATCTAACCTCTGCATTTAACCCACTACCACAGTGAACAGTTGGCAGCTTCAAGCGCCTGGGAGCCGTGGGACATAGTGCCATGCTCAGTAGCAACTGGGCAGCTGGTGGATTTGAACCTGGAACCCTCCAGACCCAAGTACATCCTAAACCACTGGGCAACCACTGCACTTTGATACCTAGCCCTGATACTAAAGTTCTGCAGACTGAAAAAATGTTGTTGGTATTTTCATCCCAGAACCAGACAGCAATCATTAAAAAAAAAAACTCTTCATTTTCCCCTTTTTTGTTTGTTTGTTTGTTTGTTTTTCTTTAAATCTAACATTAAGTGATTTGGGCCAAATGTGCCAGCTGCATGTAAACACGCCTGCCACGTTGAAGCCTGAATCTGCTTCCCGTCCCCAGTAATTACACTGACTAATGAGCAAAGTATGAAGAATGAAACACACGGAAGTGTTCCAAAATTAGTTACTTCGAAAGCAACTGGACATAGTAGGTTTCTTGAAGACGTTTCACCTCTCATCCAAGAGGCTT
>JAFBJS010000160.1:44918-76502 GCA_016785265.1 Paraplagusia blochii
CAACTATATTTGATTAGGAAATATTTTCTCAGTGAAGACAACAACAATAAACTCAAGTCATTGATACAAGATTCTAACTTTTTATACCGGTCTGGTAGCAGAAAATTATAGGTTGCGTGCACTTGAGAAATCCTTGTTGTGCCCAGGCACAGTTAATTAGGGTAGGAAGATTTTATGGGTAGGAAAATATTTCAGAACACTGGAAATGAAATTTTTTAAAGCGGTATTTATCTGCAACGACTTAATGACTGGTCTGTGGCGCAAAAATTGTTGGGGAACACTGGCCTAACACACATTTTATTGGCTATTGGGACAGTGGTGGCCTAGTGGTTCAGGAGCCAGACCTGGGTCCAGAGGGTTCCAAGTTCGTATCCGCCAACTACCAAGTTTCGACTTTCTTTCTTCCCAACTAAAGCAAAGTGATACTAATACATAAAATGGCCAGAAACATTGCTCTGCGTTTAATAATCATTTATCTTTAAATTAAGGACCAGAAGATATCAAACTTTCTTTTCTTTTTTTCTAAAAGAAAAAATAGTTCCAGTTGCACATTTAAACAAAAAAGATTTAATTTAAAGTGACATCGTAGCGTGGTGGAATCCCACCATGTAATACGGAACTGTCAGACAGACGAGCGTATCAAGGGAGATACGATCATGTGACTGAACAGCTGACTGCTGTGTTATCTCTATTAGCAGAAGCTATAAAAAGTAGTGTATGGAGAGCTACATGGTCGTCACTGGAAGTCGACTTTGACTTTACTGTCAGAAAAATGACGTAAAAAAATTCAGACGTTGTCAAAGCCCGACTGTCTCATCTGTCCCTCCATCTTTGGGATTGTCTTGGTACCTACGTATGAAAGTCCCCTTTGACGGAGACGCCTGGTGGAAGAGTCACAGACACCAATGTCTGCAATGCAGCAGCCGTTTGGTCTGAGATGGAAAAGATGCAGCGAGTGGAAACAGGCAGAGACAGAGAGCGGTGGGAAAGAGACTCTGCTTATTGCACTGTCATTGCCAAGTTCAGCTTTATTTAATAAAGCCAGAGCAATTGAATCTTTCAGGCTAACACACTTTGCTAGACAGCTTTCGCAAATAACTTGCCAGCTACTAAATCTTATTCTGATGGTTGACAGTTGCTTTTGTGCAGCTCCTCCAAAGAGGTAGGAAAGGCACATGATTCCTGCGAACACGTCTTTTGAGGTTGAAAAAGAAAAGACGAATCAGTCCTTGGCTGCGTCCTCCCTACACCTTCATATGGTGACAAAACACACTTCAGGGAGACATTAACAACGTTGTTCTCATGAACAAACACTAATGCCAGGATTGGTATGATTCATCCTCAGCAGTATCTGTAGAAAATACACTCTTCAAGTATTTTTATTCAAATACTTGTACCTTAAAATGTTCTAATCCTTAAACCTGGGACTGTACCTGGTTCTTCTGCCATGATAGAAGTTTAGTATCTCAATATTGTCAGTGGGATTTGAGTTCGTGAAGATGCAGCCATAGATACTGTACCTTTTGTGTTTGGATTTTTTTTTTTTAACATATTTTATTTTAATTTCTTTATTAAGATGTGAAAGTAGAATTACCGTAATTTCCGGACTGTGACCTGCACCTGACTATAAGCCACATGTGTCCACGTTGAAACAAGAGTTTTCCTTTTTTGCATTTTCCATGATGAGGGTCAGTTTATGCTAATTTTAAACATGTACAAAGTGCGTTAGCATACATTAATCTTCTTCTTCTATGGTGTTCATTGGCGGTTGTGACTTGCGTCTTTCTCGATATCACCTGTCTCACTCTTACCTTTTCTGCTCGAGCGCCCTCTGCTGGCCGTTAGAAAAAATGCATACATTAGCCGCATCGCTGCATAAGCCGCAGGGTTGAAATTGTGTGACAAAAGTTGCGGCTTATAGTCCGGAAATTACGGTACATGATTAAAGTCTCACTTCAAATGCAATGCACTATAGTTTTATTAGCTCACTTTCTGTTTTGTTCAACAGCTAAAGAAGTTAGCTACACAGAAATGTTTACTTATATATCTTTAACTTTATTCTTTGTTTTTTTTTTAGATTTTTGTGTAAGTTTTGCCAACTGTTCCATGTGTTTCCATTAATATCTTTGGCTTAAACAAATTTCTAAATATAATGAGTGTCTGTATATACTGTATTTCCCAGTTTGTTTGTTTTTTTTTTCTCATCGTCAGGTTAAATCTAATCTAAGAAAGAACAAAACTTTTCATTCTCAGCCAATCATATTAGTTTGTATTAAATTTTATCAGTAAACCTCAGCTGTTTTGTTTCTTATTATTGCAGTTCTTGAACTCATGGAGTGTAAAAATGTATCTTTCCTAAAGACAAATCACCAGTAAATAAAATCCCTTTTCCTGAGCCTTTATTCTCACCTGACGACAATTATTTCCACGACACATTGCTGAGAATCGTTCCCCTTGATTCCTGTGCGATGCATTTACATATGAACAGTCGGTTAAAACAAACTCCTCATTTTGTCAACACGGATGATAAAGCTTCAAGGAAGAAGAGAAGCAACTGCTCCAGTGGACTATAAAAATGAATCAGTCCACTTTCAGGTTTATTCATTTTTAAATTACACAATGATGGAAGAGGTTAAAGATGTGAAAGGGAAAAAAAAAACTTTATGGCCAAACATTAAGCAAGCTGCCTGCCATGACTCAAAATCCAGTTTTATGTGCAGTAGCTCTGATCTGCCAACAGCGTAACGACGGCAATAAAACTTGCCTCTTCAAATCCATTTAGCCACAAACAAAGCTCACTGCAAACAATGTGAGACACTACATGATCTACTGGTAGTCCAAATAAATCTGTGCCATTATCTGGTCTGGGATGTTGTTACGGAGCTGCTACGAACACTGCCTGAATCGCTTTTCTCTTGTCTTTTCACAACAAGTGGATTTGTTTACGGCAAAAACAATAATTTTGAAGGTAGAAAAACTGGGAGAGTTGTAACAAGTGTCCTGAGAGTCACTGGAATCCTTTGTCAATACCGAGATCTTTTCAGATCTGACTGCAAACCATGACTGAAGACCAGCATTGGGGCTAACGTGTTACTTGTAACGCTGTTACATAACGAAACGACTTTTCTTGGTAACTAATAACATAATGTGTTGCTTTTATTTTGTGTAAAGGGGCTTGTTACTGGTGTTTTTAAAGTATAGTAAATATTTATTAGTTACTTTTATAATTCAGTAACTAGTAACGTAACTAGTTACTTTTTTCAGAGCAGTAACTAGTAAAGTAATAAGTTACTTTTTAAAGTAACATGCCCAACACTGCTGAAGAACTTTTTTAATGTGTTTTTAAAGTAAAGTAACTATTTCTCATTTACTTTTATAATTTAGTAACTACTAACATAACTAGTTACTTTTTCAGAGCAGTAACTAGTAAAGTAATATGTTACTTTTTAAAGTACCATGCCCAACACTGCTGAAGAACTTATTTAATGTGTTTTTAAAGTAAAGTAACTATTTATCAGTTACTTTTATAATTTAGTAACTACTAATATATCTAGTTACTTTTTCAGAGCAGTAATTAGTAAAGTAATAAGTCACTTTTTAAAGTAACATGCCCAACGTTGCTGAAGAACTTTTTAAATGTATTTTTTTGTGTTGTTATTTAAAGTAACTATTTATCAGTTACTTTTATAATTCAGTAACTAGTAATGTAACTAGTAACCCGACACAGACAAGATCTATCTGTGTGTTGCTCTTCTGTGTGTCACTTGTCACTCAAAAAAAGCCCTGGTCATACAGCTGGACATTCCATCACTGTAATCCGTCAAACACTAGTAGGGTCAGCGAGGTGTGTCCGAGGGCTGCCCGGACATCGTGGGCTAATTGCTTTAGGGGCCAACGTTGCTCGCAGAAGAAGTGAAGCAGCACCTGAGCAAGAAAGGTGGGAGCGAAGGTGTGAAGTCAAGAGCCCTGATGGGAATATGAGGCCTTGACAGCAGCAGTGAGACAAGTGTGGAGTGTGGAGCCTTTATTATACAAGTCATATATATACTGTAGGTGAGACTTTGTTCTTCAATGTAATGTACTGACACGTCTTAGATTCTTGAAATCTGCAACTCTTTGTGGAAACGTCAGTGATGTCAGGAATGTGTTCCTGTCAATGAAGAACCAGATGATTATTGGATATTGTAGATAAAATCCCAAGATCTTCTCCATCTGAAACTCTCTGGATCACTACTGTGTATATTTCCATGGGATTCACAGGGGAATAGTTGGATCACAAATCCTACAAATCCCAGAATCCCATCAGGTGTCCCCAATCACTGGTCCGGGGACCATTGTCAGTCCACAGGTCATTTAGTACTGGATCCCAGGAGGGCACAGTGAAGAAATGTACTTTGTATTTGTACTTTTACTATGTTACTTTATTCAAAAAGAGTCCAATCATTTCTCTTTTTTTCATTTCAAGATAATCTGTCATGTTTCAAAATAAAATGTAATGACCCCTCAACTTTACCAGCGTATCACTAGTCCGCAGTGATGTCTGATACCAGCCGAGTTGGTACAAAGAAGAATCAATCAATCAATCAATCAATCAATCAATCAATCACACAGACTTTGGCAGTGAAACTAAATGACTAAATGAAACAAAGACATAATATCATAGCAGTGATGTACTATTGTGGTATGTGAAAAAAATATTTGATGAAGTCTTACTACGTAGCAGGATAGGCTAGTACAGTGAGGCTAGGACCAACAAGTCCAATCTGTTCCATGACAGCCCAACGCTAACACAGTGCTAACATCGTTAAAAAAAATGCTTAGACTTTGATGTCAAAATGAACGGAAAAAAATTAAGCTAGCAAATGTAGCATAGCCCAATGCATTGTGGGTAACCAGTGACTGGACCAGTGACCAGTTTTTGGTATAAATCTCTTTCTCATCAGACGTCCCTGATGCTTATCCCTTACTGGCGTTTAGTTAAGTTCACGATGTCATGAACTGAGGTCCAAAATCTTAACGAAGAAGAAAACAATTGAGGAGCCAACGTTGGACGTCGAACTTCAATGTTTCTGATCTGTGATAAAGGAGGGTCAGCAAAGAGGAAGGGAAAGGTTTATAGAGGTGGAGGCGGAGGTGGAGGAGTTAAAGATGCTGAGATTCTCTTTAGGAGAGACAAGGATGGACAGGATCAGGAATGAGGTTATTAGAGGGACAACACAGACAGGAAGGTTTGGAGGAAAAGCTTGAGAAGACAGATTGAAATGGTTTGGACATGTTCAGAGGAGGGACAGTGGTTATATTGGTAGAAGAATGATCCTAGAGATGGAGCTACCAGGTAGGAGACAAAGAGGAGATTGATGGATGCAGTGAGGGAGGACATGGAGGTAGTTGGAGTCGAAGACACAGAGAACAGAGGGATATGGATGATTAGATTCACTGTGGGGACCATTTGAAAAAGGGACAGTCCAAAGGAAAAGAAGAAAAACATCCATATTCGGTCATCATTGATTGCATATATGTTGTCATATCACTGCGTTTTTAAGTTGTGATAAATCACCAAACTATTTTTTTTTTGAAGAAAGAAAAACGAATACATGTAAAGTTGAGCTAATATTTTTATCAATGTAAGAAACACATGTATCATTAATGTTATTCGATGTATAACTAGGTCTCTGCAATATATGTGCACAAATAAGTGTTGGTCATACATATATCTACTAACTGATTTGCCATTGTTTACTTTCCTGTGCGGCCACTAGGGAGCAACCTTCTCTGAGGGCATATCATTACCAACAGAAATACTGGATCTATTTATCCCACATATCAAGGACGTGTAACCAGAATGTATTGCATAGTAAAAAAAAAATTACACACTCAATATTCACAGAAGCTTTGTGGACTGATTTGAATGAGGCTTTTGAAACTGAATAGGGATTTAACACAATGGTGGAGGAGTGACCTTGTATGGGAGGGGGCTCAGAAAAGACAGGCAGGGATTAGGTGGTGGGGGAATGAGGGGTGGAGGGGGAGGAAGGAGGAGGAGACAAAGTGGTGGAGAAACGGAAGAGGAAAATAGTGAAGGATCGTCAGTTTGCAGCTCGTCTCCGAAGACACAGGCACGGGATGGAGAGTACACAGCCTCCCCCGCCTCACCCCTCTCCTCCAAGGCTCTCCCAGAAGCCCTGTTGTAAAGTAACTGCACAAAAACCCAGCTGACAGACCCTCAGTGGTCACTCTTATCTCCACCGCTCCACATCCGAGCTTTTTAGCTGCCGGCACAGGAGAGGCCGGACGGAGAGGAGCTCCTTCTGTGGGCACGTAAACGCAAGTTTATTTTTGGGAGACCCCCCGCTTTTGTCCAGACCCCCTCAAGTGGGTTCCACTCCAGAGAGAGCTCCTATCATGTGGCTAAATTATCTGTGAGGCGGTGTGTTAGGTGTGCGCGCGTGTGTGTGTTTTTCAAGAGGACGGGTAAAACATTTTCCCCGTGTATCTGCGGTGAGCGTCAGGGGACTGCATCAAGCCAGACTACGCTGACAAGTGTAAAGACGGTGTGTGCAAGTGCAGGTTTGTGTGTCTTTGTGTCTCTGTCAGCGCGGTGTGTGTGGCTGTCAAAGATACGGACAGGCACACTTGTTCTTTTGTGAGTGGACCTGCCACAGCTCCGTGGGGAAACGGTGTCAGAGAGAGGGAGGAGAAGAGGAGTGAGAGGAGAGGAGAGGAGAGGAGAGGGGAGATAAGAAACGGCATAAAGAGTAGAGGGGGGGGGTGCAGAAGGAGGACGGAGAGGGAGTTGCAACGGAGAGGGACGATGATGAAAGCATGAGGAGAGAGGAGGTAAAAAAAATGAGAAGGAGAGAAGAAGACAGGGGACACATCAAGGAAGGAAGGAGGAGAGAAGGAGGAAGGTAAGAATGGAGATTAGGAAAGGATGCAAAGAGGAGATGAACAAATAAAAGTTGGGGAAGAAGAAAGAGAAGAGGCAAGTCATAGAAAAGGGGTGAGGAGAGAGGTTGGTTAGCTAGCTAGGAAGGAAAGAAGGAAGAAAAATAAGACAGAAAAGAGTGGGACAATAAATGTAGAGATAGAATATTACGAGAGGAAGAGGAGTAAATAATGGGCCAGATGACAAAATGCAAAAGGATGATGAAAAAAAGAGGAGGACGTCTCTGAGGAGGTGAGATAGACGGCAGCGGAGCGAGGGACCCACAGACGGAGAGGAGGAAAGATATGGATGTCAGGCAGCAATTACTGAGGCCGCGGCTCAACGTGAACACTGGCAAGAGTGTGAAGAAGAGAGAAGAGAGAGAAATGCAAGGAGGGGAGGGCGCAGGAGGCAGAGAGAGAGAGAGAGAGAGAGAGGAGGATTGAGATCTCCGCCTGCCTGGGCTCCTGTGGTTTGGACATGTTCAGAGGAGGGACAGTGGAGACATTGGTAGAAGAATGATCCTAGAGATGGAGCTACCAGGGAGGAGACAAAGAGGAGATTGATGGATGCAGTGATGGAGGACATGGAGGTAGTTGGAGTCAGAGGAGAAGATACAGAGGACAGGGGGAGATGGAAATTGTTTCCGTCTCACCCCTTTTGTAGTCTTAGAAAAGACACAATATATGTCCCTCGAACTCTGTTGGTATTTTGTTACGTGGGCCATGAAATAAGTAACACACAACGTCACACCTCTCATCACTGAGCCCAGATGTTCATACAAAAGTGGAAAATTTGTTACTAAGAAAAACCCGATGATGATTGCCATCGATTTTCACACGTGTGATCAAACAAATGACTGGACTTTATTTGCCTTCTGCTCCGAAAAAGGAAAAAAAAAAAAGAAAGAAAGAAGCAGTTTGTCCTTTTGTCGTTCAGCCCCACAAAACACAATCTGTCGGAAATAATGAAACATGCAATTTATTCCCACAAAAAAGCCTGACTTACAGCCGACCCATTTTGCATTCAATTTCTGCCGTTTTTTTTCTTTTTTTTTATTCTAAATTTGAAGCCACAAAATGGGAATATTGTTTGCAGCATGTGGCCGATAACTGGAGCTGCAGCTGAGTTCATGCCTCATGTTGAGGCCAAAAATATGTAATTGAATGAAATAAAAGCTAAATAGTCCTTCACAATGAGCGGTCTGTCTGAGAACACCATTTCCTTGTAGCTACGAGAAGCAGATTTAATCACCTTTGTCCAACTTTGGCCTCAAAATGTGATATTTATCATCCCTAAAGTGATCTACCAGGTGATGGTGACCTGGTGGCGATAGGTGTGAAATAAAAATTGCTCTTGTTAAAGTGATGCATTGCACGTCTTAATTTTCTTTTTTCAAGGACGTGGAAGGCTTTTCTGGTTTGCCTTGGTGAGAAGCAAGGGAAAAACTGCTGCAGGCAAAAGTCCAGTGATTATAAAGACACACATACACAGTATAAGGCTGTCAGATGTTTAAACTTAGTCTCTAGTCCAATAACAGGACAGCTGTGAATTAATTAAGATAATAATGGTGATTAATCATGATGGTAAATAATAGGGGTGTGACGATTCACTCACATAACGATCTGATTCATATCTCGATTAGATATGATCCGATTCAGGAACGATTCATAAAAAATATCATACGGTCGATCCAGTTCGATCCGATTCGGTTCAGTCCAATCCAAAAGTATTAATTTGCACATCCCTTATGTATATATATATATATATATAATGTATATTAGGGGTGTGACGATTCACTCACATAATGATCCAATTCATATCTCGATCCACAGGCTACGATCCGATTCAGGAACGATTCATAAAAAATATCAAACGGTCGATCCAGTTCAATCCGATTCGGTTCAGTTCAAACCAAACCGATCCAAAACGATTAATCTGCACAACCCTTATATATATATATATATAGTGTATATTAGGGGTGTGACGATTCACTCACATAACGATCCGATTCATATCTCGATCCACAGGCTACGAACCAATTCAGGAACGATTCATAAAAAATAATAAACGGTCGATCCAGTTCGATCCGATTCGGTTCAGTTCGATCCAAACCGATTAAGTTGCACACCCCAAAATATACTTATAGTGTATATTAGGGGTGTGACGATTCACTCACATAACGATCCAATTCATATCTCGATCCACAGGCTACGATCCGATTCAGGAACGATTCATAAAAAATATCAAACGGTCGATCCAGTTCGATCCGATTCGGTTCAGTTCGATCCAAACTGATCCAAAACTATTAATTTGCACACCCCTAGTAAATAATCATGATTAATATTGATTCCTGAATATGAAGTAGATTATTATGTGTCATGAGAAAAGTTGGAGTCAAGTCCTGACGGTGCATCATGACAGTGGCTTCTAAAATGCCGTGGGATTCTTTTGAAAGGAAGGTGAAGCTCTGTACGGTTTTATTCAGTCTGAATTCCCTCACAATCCATTAAGCATTTGTGTCAGGTCATTTTGACCCTTCTGGTCACCCGTAGACTCACTGACTGACCTGAGCTTAAATTGAAGCTTTATGACCTTCTGCTGGATCTTCAGGTGTGACTTTTTTTTTTTTTAGCTCTAGGGACTAAGTGGAACAAAGATGTTTTCAGCAGCGACTCTGTATTACAACAACAACAAAGGTGATTGTTTCATATACAGTATAACTATGCATATTTACACATATATATTCATTTAGGTTCATTCATTCATCTTCTTTTGCATTGCTGGGTCACAGGGTCAGCTGACCCCACCCAAATCACACTGCACCACCCTGTGAGCCTTCAAGAAGTTATGTGGGTCAGGTCGGTGCTAAGCTCAGATCACCTCAGTGGCAACGTGGCAGCTGGTGGATTCAAACCTGAACCCTTGTGGACCCAAATCCGCTTCCTTAACCACTAGGCCACCACTGCTGAACATATGTTTATGTATATTTGTGTATGGAATAAACAAATGGAACAACTGGAGACAAGAGTCAGGAGTGATCTGTGATAGGAGAGAGTCGGCTAAGGTGGAGGACAAGGTTTACAGGACAGTGGTGAGACCAGCCATGGATGGGTTAGAGACAGTAGGAAGAGACAGAAGACAGGAGACCGAGCTGGGGGTGGAGGAGTTAAAGATGCTGAGACTCTCTTTAGGAGAGACAAGGATGGACAGAGTCAGGAATTAGGTGATTAGAGGGACAACACAGACAGGAAGGTTTGGAGTAAAAGCTAGAGAAGACAGATTGAGATGGTTTGGACATGTTCAGAGGAGGGACAGTGGAGACATTGGTAGAAGAATGAGCCTTCAAGAAGTTATGTGGGTCAGGTCGGTGCTAAGCTCAGATCACCTCAGTGGCAACGTGGCAGCTGGTGGATTCAAACCTGAACCCTTGTGGACCCAAATCCGCTTCCTTAACCACTAGGCCACCACTGCTGAACATATGTTTATGTATATTTGTGTATGGAATGAACATATGGAACAACTGGAGAAAAGAGTCAGGAGTGATCTGTGATAGGAGAGAGTCGGCTAAGGTGGAGGACAAGGTTTACAGGACAGTGGTGAGATCAGCCATGGATGGGTTAGAGACACTAGGAAGAGACAGGAGACGGAGCTGGGGGTGGAGGAGTTAAAGATGCTGAGACTCTCTTTAGGAGAGACAAGGATGGACAGGATAAGGAATGAGGGACAACATAGACAGGAAGGTTTGGAGAAAAAGCCAGAGAGATGGTTTGGACATGTTCAGAAGAGGGACAGTGGATACATTGGTAGAAGAATGATCCTAGAGATGGAGCTACCAGGTGAGGATGCAGTGGGGAGGACATAGAGGTAGTTGGAGTCAGAGTAGAAGATACAGAGGACAGGGGGAAATGGAAAATGTTGATTCACTGTGGCAACTCTTGAAAAGGGACAATTTGTATATTGTGAATTCCTCTGGACTGCAATACCCCCTTCGTCCAGTAGTAGTTAAATATATATATATATTTAAAGTCCTTTAAATGACCTTAAATCAGAAACATCTCTGCTCTGTTTCTTTCTTTCTGTTCATCTTACCATCGACACCTAACAGTAATAATGACCTTTTTTTGCCTGACATGTAAGTAAGTCTCCCCTCCAATCATGTGGGATCTCCCCCTCAGTGACTCCAGTCCTAATGATCTAGCACAGATTTATGGATGTGCTTGCGCTCAGTGCTACAAGCACAACCATTGTGTTTCTTTTACCCCCGGAACGTTGATTAAAAGAGGCCGTCACAGCTCAGTGTGGTGGCACCCGAGCCCATTGGTCAATCCAGGGCTAAAAGTTCACCGCCGTCAGCTTCCAACGGATGGGAGTCGTTTTTTTTTTTTTTTTTTTTAACAGTCTTTTTAGGGCAAAGTGAGGGAATCATCAGCCATTCCACACATGCACTCGGTGGCTCTCTGCTGAGAGACTCTTACATTAGCAGAGAATGAGCACAGTAAAAAGATTTCTACCTTGGTATTACTTTTGACTTAATCTCCCTTATTCTCTCTCCAAGTTTTTTATTGCTCACGGGGGTTGCTTTAATTTCACCATTTCCCCTCTTTGACTTTGAATTAATGTAAACCACTTTCAAACTATCAAAGAAAAGAAGTATAACCTTCTCCTGTCCTGAACCTGTGCCTCTTGGCTTGTTTTTTTTTTTTTTTTTTTTTTTTCATTTTTTTTCTTTTAGCAAAGCTGTATCTCGGCACAAGATGTGAGCTTTCACACAGTGTGTTTGATTTTTGGCACTGGCTTGAAGTTGCAGAGATGTGGGGATAGTGTTTAATACAGCAGCAGCTGAGGCTGGGGGGGTGGTGGGGCAACTTACAGTGAAAACACCACTTAAGGGTCTGCTTTTATATGTTACTTTGTGTCAGTTAAGGCATTAACAGAATCAGGATTTAGATTTCATAATTTCCGATATATATATATACATAAATATATATATATTAGGGGTGTGCAAATTAATCAGTTTGGATTGAACTGAACTGAATCAGATCGAATTGGATCGATTGTTTATTTTTTTTTTGATGAATCGTTCCTGAATCGGATCGTAGCCTGTGAATTGACATATGAATCGGATTGTTATGTGAGTGAATAGTCAGACCCCTAATATACTCTCTCTCTCTCTCTCTCTCTCTATATATATATATATATATATATATATACATATATATATATATATTAGGGGTGTGCAAATAATTGTTTTGGATCAAACAGAACCGAATCGGATCGAACTGGATCGGTTGGATTCATATTTTTTATGAATTGTTCCTGAATCGGATCGTAGCCTTTGAATCGAGATATGAATCGAAACGTTATGTGAATGAATCGTCACACCCCTGATATATATATATATATATACTGTATATAAGTAGCTCCGGAACTTTTATTTAAGTTATTTTAATCATTTCTAATGACATTATACCGCTGCTTTTTCTCTGCAATAGCATAATCCTCCCAACCTGTAGGTCACACCAATTGACCAATCAGCTTTCTGGAGACTGAGATCAGTTGAAGAAGAAGCCGAGTCAGGTGGGTTGCTAGTTGGTTGGAGCAAAAACCAGCAGCTACACGGGCCCTTTGTGGATCCGGATCCATCACTGGACTAGTAGCATTCAAGTATTGAAGTAAAGTTTGACTTTTAGGTGTCATTTGTCTTAGCTCACACCTAACCTATGTTGTCCTGCAGCGCTTGCAAATAAAAAGATTTGTACCTGTTGTAGGGGCCCTCTAGGTGGCACTAGCTGCAATCCAAATGGGGAAACTAACGAAGATACATTTAGAGATATCATAATAGTTGAGTTGTCAAACTTATCGACGTCACAATCGTTCAGTCGAGACAGTTTTAGGTTCCTAATCACATCATCGCCAAGATGGACAAAATGTCTTATCGTAAGACAAGAATGCTCCCCAAAGACGTCTTCACCCCACACCACGTACGCAACATAAGAAGTCAAGTCAATCATCAGCTCCACCCGCGACCGCTCCGGCATATGAAAGTGTTCTTTCAGCGTCCTGCGCTGCACCTGAAGGATAGACTTTGAATCAATTTTCTCCCTTTCAGATATCCCTGCTCTTCTCCTTCATCCTCTGAAGCTCAGAAGTTCAGTGGGAGATTTGAACTTTGAAAAGATGCTGCCTGGAATATATTCTTTCTTCATTTAAGATTTTTTTTTTTTTTTTTTTTTGTCTGAACTAACAAATGGAATGACCTCTGCATCGCAGTATCTTCAGTATCGGCAGTTCAAATGTTTGACATCCCACTGTCCCACTGTACACTGGCCCCAACTGGACAAGAGTTCCATATAAATCAAACAGTGTTTTCTTCTCTCTAAGGAACTTTTTGAATGTCTTTCCACGACTTTCAAGGCAGCTTTTTCAGTATTTCTGGGAAATGTTTGTGTCACAACCTCAAATGTCGTCTTGCATCTGTTGCAAGAATCAATGTCAAGAGTCTATTTGGACGAGGACAACTGGAATTCTTGGTCAGTCAGTCAATTTCTCCTCACTTTGAAAAAGATCCAAACTTAATTAAAAGCCATCTCGATGATAGGAAGAACGATGTCATCGGTAAAACTTCATGGTCCCCACATGGTCACACTGACCTGCACATCACTGCAGCCGCAACAACTCGAATCAATACTGCAGCAGGGCCTTATTTTGGGATTTTCTCAAAAAAAAAACAAAACCATAAATAACAAACCACTTTAAACTGTATAAATACTTAATATCTGCATTCACTTTTAATCCTCTCTCCAAGCTGGACTCACGGACATCTTTATGATCAAACTATGTCTCACATTGGCCAAAGTATTGAACGAGTGGACAAGCAATTAACCCAGCAGCGTCCTGTCACAATCCTAGAACAAATCCTTCGTAAACATGTGCTTTAGTCTAAGGAACATTTTTGTGTGGGTGTTTGTAAATGAAGTCAAAAAGCTCCCGTAATTAGGAGCAAACCAAAAAAAAAGAGCGACCGTAGCAATGCTGAAATGTTTGTTCTGATTAATTGCAGATGGAAACAGGGAGGACGAGGTCATTTCATTTACTCTATTTTATCTGAGCGCCACAGAAAGGTTCTCAAGTATTTTTTTTTTATTATTTCTTTTTGACTGACAGGCCATCAGTGAATTGCAAGAATAATTAATAAGTTTGGCTGTCAAAAAATAAAGTTTTTTTTTTGATGAAACAAATTCATTTTTCAAGCAATTAGGTTGGGTCATCAGCAACCTGTCATGGTGTTTGACAGCTCATGTTTTTTTTTCCCACCTTGCTGCCAGCGGCAAAACAGCAGTCACCGAATGTTAAGGACCAGAGGTGAATAGAAACATTTCCTTGACTGAAGTCAAAGTGGGTCAATAGAAAAAAAAAAAAAAGAGCCGTCGAACTATTTAAAGTGATATTTGAAGAAAAGTCTCTCTTTATTGTGTGAGTCAGAATTTCGAGGGAAACAAAGTTATCACTGCACTTACTGATGGATTCACACCGAGCACAGCAATACATCAGCAATATAACAGTGTATATTTGTATGAAGTGCAACATTTCCTGGTGGCTCTATGTCAGTTCAACCCAAATAAAGTAGATACATGTGAATAAATCCAATTAAATCTGGTTTATTTTGTGCCAAAATGCCTGTATATGTAGGACTGGGAAAATAAAATAAAATAGAAAAACTTATGATTAAACATTTAATCGTTTGTGAGCTGGTTGTTATGTCCAATAACTTGTATCAACACTTTATTGTGATCCTGGGTCCAAAAATCCAATGAATATAATATTTATCTATATATAAGTCTATCTATCTACCTGTCTGTCTGTCTATTTGTCTATGTACCTGTCTGTCTGTCAAATAGTGTTAGTATAGTCTTTTTATGATTGTCTAATATTATTATTTTTATGATTATTATTGTTCCATTCATCTCCATCTACTTATACGTTACTGGGTTACGGTGTCTCCACAATTGCCACCCAAATCACACTGCACCAAATTGTACCTTAATATCTAATACTTTACTATATAATCGCATAATAATATTATTAGGATGATTAATATATAATATTATTTTATCAATATATTACAATTATTACTAATAAAATTTGACATTTTGCATATTGTGCATGATTATTGATTGGAGCTCAAAATATATATTTTATATATATATATTTGTCTGTAGCAGCTGAATGTATTGATAATTACTTAACTTGAAGTCCAACAAATCACATCCATCCATTAAACCATTTAACTATTCAACTAAAGAAGAACATCAGTTATATCCAGATAATTGACTACAAAATATTGCTCTTAAGCAGATACAAAGTTGAATTTCAACTTTTCCCAGTGCTTATTTCTGCATTTTTTTTTTTAAAATGCCAAGAATGCGTTCAATAAAAGGATCATTAGGACATTGATCGGTGCTCGGAATGGAAAACTATTGACGATGGTAATTTAAAAAAAAAAAAAAAAGAAAAAAAAAAACGTCAAATGAGTCTCTTATCTTCCTCAGCCTCCCTCTTTCATGTGGCTCTCAGCAAATAATGACTGCATTTGCATTCCAATCAACCACAGCACAGTATCATAAACACACGCAATAATCCATAATGCTTCACCAACGATGGCACGACGCAGATTTTCCATGTAACGAACGCACATAATTAGGCAGACCCACGATAAACAAGCTATACATTACTCATGGTTACTGCGTGGTGAGGGTGGTGGTGGTGGAGGGGGCGCAGCTCCACCTGCGTTCACAATTTCAAGCGGAATAGGGAAGGAGGATGATGAGCTTACCTAAAGAGAAAAAAGAGAAGGAAGGGAGGGGAGAGAGAAAAAAATAGTTATCATCATGTCATTGTCATCATATCCATAATTAATGTCCCCCGTGGGTAAAAGCAGCAGACGCTGTTGCAGCGTGAGGTTGACAAACAGTGAAGGCATCAAAATTTCACACCAACCTGTAGCTATTTTTGCACATCTGCGGTGGAAAACAACTGAATTAATCAAGTGACGACATGGTTTCCTTCTTGTCTTTTGACAACCGTAATGTGAATTGTGTTAAAGTTGGTGACATGACACCAAGGAACATTTTCATGTAAACATTTAGTTTTATGCTAAAAGAGCAATCATGGTTAGACACCCTGAAGATACTGCAAAAAAAAAAAATAAAAAAGTTGCTCAGACTAAATGAAAGCGTGATGGTTTCTTTAAAGCATTCCATTCAATTTACACCTTGATTCTTTCTAAAGGCTGAAGAAGAAAGACAGATAAACCACCAGGGGGCAAAATTCCACTCTTCCTCAGGCTGGAGAACAGGAGTGAAAACTGGAAGAGGATCCATTAAAGGAGCTTCTAGAACAAGTTATGAAACAAATCTACAGCAAGAGTTCTGACCACCATAACATCTCTGTCCAATTATCCAACCCTGCTGGGTTTTCAGAACTTCCAAAAGTACTTGTCCTGCAGGGACTGATGCTTGGTTACTGAAATAAAAACTGCTCTTACACTGAAAGACAACTCCGATGATGAAGACACAGAGGAAAAACATGGATTTCTGCAGGTGAAGGATTTACATCCTAATTCTGGGACTTAGTCTGTTTCCATCTGATTGGACCTTTCTTTGTCCAGCTACGGTGTATTGATTCATGACCTGCAGTAAACATGCAGTGGACGTCTCAGAGGCAATGACTAGGTCTGCAATCCAGAAGACCCACGTTGCCAGAACCGGGTCACCTTGAGACAGTTCCATAGTGTAGTGCAGCACGGCTGCCTTAAGAACAGAGCAAGTCCTGGGGTTGATTCCCGGAGGAACAAGATTGACGCTTGTCAGGGGCAGTGCTTAAAACAACTGCTATTAACACAGGCATGGGCAAACTAAGGCCCGCGGGCCGGATGTGGCCCGTTGAACTTTTTATTGCGGCCCGCCAACCTTGTGCAAATTAAATAATTTATCTACCGTATATTTTAATTCTACTTCTGTCTTTTCTGTTAAATATTCTCTTTCCCCACTAGATGATGTCATAAATATTATTTATAAGAGTAAGATTTTATGTTTATACATGAGTATTACTTGCCATTTACCTTAGTTTTAGTGAACAATTCATTTTTTCTACTTTTGACTCAGCCCCCTTGACCAATTTTAGAACCAATTGTGGCCCACGGGTCAAAAAGCCCATGACGAGAAAAAAAAAAATATAACTTTCTACACTTCCTTTCATTCATTCATCTTCATCAGCCTATCTATTGTCAGATCCCAGGAGCAGCAGTCTCCACAGGTGCCACCCAAATAACAAATAAGAACTATTAAAACACACACACACACACACACACACACAGTGTTCCCTCTTTTTTCTGAGTTCTTTTACTTCCAGTGAATTGTAACAGTTTTCATCTTTTTAATGTTACTAAAGTTTCCTTTCATCAAATGGATTTTAATTTTTATGAAAAAAGACATGATTCCTCAACCTAAATTTATAAATTTTGAAAATATACTGAAACATATACTTGTGGCTGGAGACTATGATTACCAATAGGACATTGAACACAGCATTGAGCGTTGTCTTCTGTTCCTCACTCTGATGAATTGTCAATGTTGACGCCATGTGTCACAATGATGGAGAGATTTTTAATAAATTTGTAGAAGCTGGTAACATCACAACAAAACACCATGGGTCGAAGACATTATCAACAGAACCCAGCCTATAGTCAAATTAGTAGCATATTCCAAATAGAAAGGGTTTGATGTTTTTTTTTATCGTTTTATCCACCAATAAAATGTGTCCCCGTGTTGTAATGCGAGTCAATGCAGCCGAGGTATCATCTAGATCAGGTGGATTGTTGCTGGAAAGGCCTCCATATCTAAGATCAATGGACTGGACAGCAATGAAAGAGAAGCATGACAGCGGGACAAGACAAAAGACACGGGAATGTGTGGCTTTTATGAAGCTGGTGTGTGCAGATAAAAGAGGACAGCACAGATCTTATCAAAAATACAGAGGTTCCATCCCTGGTGGGTTTTTTTTTCCGAGAGACATTAATGCAGACAGAGATACACCCTCCAACACACACATTTATTAAGAGGTGCACAGATGGCACATGACAGGAACAAAAACACACCCCCACCAGTGCCCACCAGTGCTGCTTTTACCTCCAATTAATTTAGTTCCCAAAAGAAGACAGTTGCACAGGCACGATTTGACACATCTGGGCAGGGGAGGGTTCGAAATCTATCAGAGACAGCAGGAAGGAAAATAATGGGGGTTGAGGGATGGATGACCAAGCATCTGCCAAATGTCCCAAACACCTGTCTCGGCAAAGTGAGGCAACAGAGAATGCTGAAATCCCGTGATTTATTTTGTACATCTGTATCGTGCAGACAGGAAGTAAACGATTAAGTCACCTGGAGCCAGTCTCTTGTTGGAGGTTGAAAACTAAGGGCATGAAAAAATAATCAACATATAATTCTGTACTGAAACGTGAAATTTACCCACAAAAAAAAAAAAAATGATGCTCAAATGCATATAACCTGCCAGCTGTATAGATGCTACTTTCAAAAGTGCAAGACAATAACGATCACGGAAAATGTACTCAGGGATGTAAAATATCAATGTTGGCTGATATGATTTTCTGTATCAACTGATATACAGTCATGAAAAGAAAAATGATTAGACCACTCTGCTGTTTTCTTCAATTCCTTGTTCATCTTAATGCCTTGTTCCACTAAAGGTTTATCACCTGGGGGAAACAATGAACACAAAACCATGCAGTGACTAAAAGCACTGTATTTGTCAGTACAATGTTATTGCTAGTGATGTAGGAACGGAAGTGATTTTTGTCTCTGTCAATAAAACCATGCAAAGTGGACAGAAATCAGCTCTGAAATTAAACTGAATTATGAGCCTGTTTTGTTGTTATTATATTTGTCCAGATTAATGTAGATTAAGTGGAAGCAGACTTTTAAATGAACAAGAAATTAAAGAAAGAGTGGACTAATAATTTTTTTTCCATGAATGTATATGCAACACTATAGAAACTGAAATAAAAATCTTTAAACAAAACTGTGTTTTATGATGAGAACACAAGATCAAACTTGTCCAAATTATAGATTAAATTTACGCCATGGTTCCATGATTCCGTGATCTCAGAAAATCTTGAAAGTTTGGATTTGTTATTGGAATATATTCTCTTAGGAGGAACAACTTCCACATAATATTTTTATCCATTCATTCATCTACATCTGCTTATCCGTTACTGGGTCACATGGGCATCCGACGCCCCCAGAATCCCACTGCACCATAGTGTTAGCCCTCCTGTGGGAGGGGAGCCCACTGGGGGAGGTGTTGGTCGGGACAGTGCTAAGCTCAGAGCACCTCAGTGGCAACCATGCAGCTGTTGGACTCGATTAAGGAAGTGGACAAGTCCTTAACTGGTGGGTGACCAATGCCGCTATTGGGCCGTTATTGGAGCCAGTAATATTGAACATCCCTGCAAACATCTCGCAGTGATGCTAACACAGCTTCAGTTAAAATAACCCCTTACGTTAAACCTTGTACCTCTATGTCTATGGATTCTTCAAGGAATCCTTAAATATTAGTTAAAAAAAGGGAGGTGGGGGTTTCGGTGAGTCGGTCTCCGGGGTTCGGTGGAGCTTCTGCCGTGGAGGTCAAGACACCGTGGATGTCAAGACGCACCGACTCACCCTACTCAAGTAGGGTTCAGTGAATGAGCATATAAAACTGTTGGGGTTTGGTAGCTCCGACAAGGTTAAGAACCACTGATCTACACCTTCTCAATGATGGATGATGAGCAAGAAAAACTATTTTGTGTCTAGATGGGATGGGAATGATGTGACTGGGTGGTTTTCAACAAAATACCCCTAAGGAACACTAGCTTAGTCGGAAGAAACACCAACACCGTCAAGGGTACGGAATTGAACGCAGTATATTGATGTGTCGGTTGTAATTAAAACTATTTGTCAAGCAAACCCATTCAGTTCCTCCAACTTTGTAACACCTAAAAAAACTTTATTTCTGTGGATAAAACTTGTATTTTGACATACACCAGTGTTCAGATGTAGTATAGTGTGTGCTTCACCTCATCGATTGTCATGCAGTCTGGAAAGTTTACCCCAGTCAGGGAATAGCTGCTGAGGAACAATCATAAAATAAAAATGATGTTGTCTCCCACATGCACACTGTTTGTTTTCCCTCATATTGTGTAGCAGTTCTTGTGTGGAAAAAGAAGGTAATGTGAACCTGAGACAAGGAAAATAACAAACCAGGGTTCATTCTTTTTCTTGTCAGCCTTTTTTTTTTCTGTCAAAATGTTTGTCCTTCAATTCTACCCTTTTCTTATACCTGAGGATTTTAGCGAAGTAGACTTCCACTGCTCCTTGGATTTGTTTCTCTTGACGTAAATTCTCATGTACCATCAGATTTTTGAATTGTTCTGCAGAAGGTGAAATATTTTTTTACAACTGTATGAGATGTACTGTAGTCATGTTTACGTAAAATACAACTGCTGCCCTGAGTAAATATCTACTATTGTCCCTGTGACAACAGGGGTGTTCCACAAGGTGTAATCATTAGCACACTGCCGTTTTGTCAATATTGCCTTAGGGATGAATTATGAAGAGTCACAACCTCCATGTTCATAGCGTGTAACCTGGGTTACAATATGCTAATAATACTGTAAATGTATTCAAACAAACAACACAACACCTTCTGGAAAAATAAAGTACAAATTGTAAAAATACATCAAACTGAACTCAAAATCCAGTTTTTGCTTAAACTGTAAGATTCTTGCTTTTTCTCAACTAAACGGATATTTCCGATCTTTTTCTCCACTGTAGTCCTGATAGGATGGTTGTAGATCACCTGACTCGGGGGAAGTCAGAGACTAACTCACACCTCTTAGGCAATGGTGGCCTAGTGGTTTAGGGAATAGACTTGGGTCAGGAGGGTACGAGGTTTGAATCCACCAGCTAACAGCTTACCACTGAGGTTCACTGACCACGACAACGTCCCTACTCACCACCTGGGCACTCGAGGATGACGACTGACTAGATGACTAGATAGATAACTGACTATCTAGATAACTAGATAGGGTGACATCAAGTCTTTAGTATTAGTTCTTTTTCTACCTGGTCCTGTATTCCACCTGCCATCCTGGTGTTAATTCTTTTATTCATCTTCATCCTCTTATCCATTACCGGGTTAAAGGGGTCTCCACAACTACCACCCAAATCCCCCTACAACCTACTGGTGCCTCCTTGTGGAAGCATGCTGGTATTGTACATCTATGAAACATGTGTCATTATGCAGTTAAGCTGCTTTTTGTTCCGACATTTCTAGGTTTTGGGAACCTCTGATAGAGTAGAATAGCTCTTACTAACAAATAGTCGCAAAGTACAAGGTGTATAGATGTCATCACCCAGACTAGGCTAGGCCTAGCTAAGCTACGCTAGGCTTAGCTGAAATCAAATCAGTATCTTTTGAACTAAAAAAAAAAAATAAACTTATTGTCTGAACTAATGGATGCTTTTGATTAAATTGTTAAACTGTTATTAACATGTGAATTTGGAGACCTCTGTTGGCTTAGAAACAGAAAGCAGGCGATTTTTTTTTTTTTTTCAAACCCTTGTAAAATTTTGTGTGTGTGTGTGAGTTCTGGAGCATTGATACAGAGTTTCCCGCTGCATAAATAGTGATGTCACAGTTATCCTAATTATGGAAGCTGTGATCACTCTGGAGAAGAAAGTGTGTGTCTCTGTTAGTGTGCACATCTCAGCATATGTTGGCGCTCTTTCCTCACCCCTTTGTCAAGCACCTCATTATATCATCATTATATTAACACCAGGACTGTGTCCGTTAGATATGAAAACTGAACAAACGCTCTGTGTGTTCTCTTCAAGGTCCTTTTCTCCTAATACACTGACATGTTTACGGGCATTTTCCACTAATACCAAGCTCTTCTTGCACATTTAATGCAACATAAATGCACAGCCCAAGGTCATGCGGTTATAATATTGCATGTCGACAAGCAGTGAAGCAGAAATGCCCTCGCAGCTTTATTTTTCAGCGCCTGTTTTGGAGCCAATTTATGTGCTACAGTGGCAAATACTTATGTGCGGAGCCTGAGCTTTGTACTGCGCGCCTGTGAATATTACATCTGTGTGTTTTTTTTTTTTCTCATGAGGAATCTCACGTCTTGGATGTAAGTGAGAATCTGCCGTCAATTTCAGGAAAGCAGCTTCTCTCCTGCTACTGGCAATTGTTTTTGCATCATTACAGCTTTTATACTGTGCTGAGAATTAAGTAGTAAACACCAGTCTATACTGTTCAGTCCTGTCTGTCTGTCTGTCTGTCTGTCTGTCAAGATTCTCATCATCCAGGTCAGGACGTACAAAAAGAACAACTGAACTTCTTCTTGGCGTTGAAAACAGAATCAGTCGCTCACTAACTAAACTGTGTGGTTCAGTACTGTGGAGAAAAAAAAAAAAATCCAAACCGTGAAACAACTTCCCGTAGAATAAAAGTCTTTTTATTTTAAACTTTTTGTTCTTGCTGTTGCTTTTATTTTATTTTACTTATTTTGTTCTAATTGGTGTATATTGTTATATATTTCTATTTTATTTAGTTTACATATTGTTAATATTTTATTTTACTTTTCTGACTTTTTTTACCTTGATATTTTGATTTTAATTTTATTTTGCAGGATTGTGAGCCTTCATTTCACTTCATTTCAACACAACTCCTTAGAGACTATGTTTACTACTGGACACGTTGCCAAACCTCAACCATACATTACAGTTTGGTAAATGTCCAACTATCACCTTAATTCCTCCAGTTCCCAGTAGGAACTCCAGATAAATAATCTAGATGAGTTTTATTCTATTTGATTCCTAAAATGAGGTTCAGACCCGTAACGTAAACTGAAGAAGACATTAAATTGGCTCAGATTTTAACAGTGGACGGTCAAGGCAAATAAATCATTGTCTTTTCATGTCTCCCTCTCTGTCCTTCTCATGTGCTCCTCAATCTTTTCTCTTTCCCTACAGCAGACAAAGACTTTTTTGTTTCGAGGGTTCGATTCTTTGTGAACGGAACCTTAAATAAACCAAGATGGCAGTAACATCTTATAATCAAAGATGCAACAGACAACACTGGATAAAGTGAAAGTGAACCAAGTAGAAAATTATCCTCATCATTTACAAAATATAGTGAAAATTCTTCCCCAACTCTGACTGTAAATAATCAGAATTTGTCAAGTATCCAATGACGTGAATGAAATCTCCTTTTACAGTATTACTAACCCATAACCCATAAAATAATATTTTTCGGAGGATTAATTGAGGGCAGCTTTGATTGGTCCTTGCAATGGATTGACGCTAGAATCAACTGTCAGGATCCTGAGGCGGGGCTTGGAACGGCCAATAAGCTATCAATCATTCATGACGACCTATCATGGTGATCCTGCCTTTTAATCTTTTGACTAATTTTTTTTCCCTTCCTTCTGTCCCTAAAGGATCATAACTCAACAAACTGACCTTCATGTTCATTGGGAAGGAAAAAAAAAAAACTTATGACGGAGAAAAATAAATATCGACAAAAATAAATTCTAGATATGGTCCAGCAGTAAAGGAGACAGACTTGGGTCCCTGTCCCAACCCACATGACTTCCCGTGGACTCACCAACCACAGTAAGGCTCACACTATGGTGCAGTGTGATTTGTGTGGCGCCGTCTGCCCCTGTGACCCAGTTATGGATAAGAGGATCAAGACAAATGATTGAATAAATACCAGATATGACGACTTATATTGATCATCATTTCAGCAAACAGACCAGATTTTCCAATGTTCATTCATCCTCCAACCTCAGCCTGTGCGGTGATCGCCATGTCCTCTCAAAATTCCGTCTAAGGTTTGAACGCCGAGAAATAAAAGCGATGGTTGTGGCATGTGGTGCTTTAAGGATCCTGTTAAAATGTCAGTTTATAAAGTGATAGGTTTCCCGAGGAAATGGCGAGAACATATCTGATCACCCGTGGCCAGCCGTTTTTGAAGGTGCCCTTGAGAGATTTGTGTGACTGCGCGTGGGTGTACGCTTCAGTGTGTAACCCTTTGGGTGAGGCGGCGGAAGTGAAAGGGAGGATTGATGTCTCCCACACATAAACCGTGATTAACACAGCAGGGCTTTAAAGATCTAAGCGCTGCCAAGGAATGGGTGTTTGAATACACACATGATTGTCAACACACAAACGCACACGTTCTCACCCGTAACATCCACGTTCTGAGCCGAACAATGACAGTCAAAGAGAAAAGAAATGAGGATCTTTAAACCACCGCTGCGCGTCTCTTTTAATGTGCCATATTACCAATCATTACCATCTATTCACTCTCTCTCTCTCTGTCTCCCTCTGCAGACAAAAGCCTTCACTCCAAACAATTAGAATGCAATGGCACAAACCCTTGATGAAATTGGCGCCATTAGTTAGAAGGACTGAAAATGATACAAATGATTTATGCTGGGACTTGAGAGACACTCTTTTCCAACAATTGAAACACCCCCCCACCCCCCAGCCTCGCAACCACCATCCTCAGAGCCCCCGACACACACAACTGCGTGATCGAACCGTGGCATAATCTGTCACTCAGTGTCAGCAACTGCCAGGGTTTCATTACAATGGGAAGTAATGTTAGAAAAGCAATTATTCCACTCTCATAATGCACTAGCCCAGCACAACGGTGACCTTTCCGTCTGTGATTGTTCATTTTCCGAAGTGTTTCCCCGGTGGTGAATATACATGAGTACAGACACCGTGGAGGAAGGAATATGAAATCTCACCTCTTTTCCTCATGTCTAAGTTGAAGGCAATATAACTGGGTGTGAATGTTCGTTGAAAATTCATTTTCAACGCAAATACTTGCAAACAGTAAAATGCGTCACGATTGCTGATTTTAGTCACACACAGCGTACAACGAAATTCGGCCTCTTCATTTAACCCATCATCAATGTGTGAGGTCGATACCATGCTCAGGGGACCACAGCGGTAACTTGGCCGTAGGAGGAATCGAACCTTGGACCTTGCGTTCCCAAGGTTTTCCTCTTTTTTGGGGGGCATTTTTTGATGTTTCAACCTTTTCTTGACCATCATTTGCTTCCTTCTCTTGGCTTTAGTGCCTGTCGACCCCCTGCCTCCAGTTGCTGACATGTCCTTTATTGCCTTGGTCCACTGTTGTACATCAATACCTGTATATTTGGTCTTCTGTGAATCCACTTGTCACTTCTGGTGAACACATCAACACTATCCCTGTTGTCCCTGCAAAAATCCTGTAACACCAACACATACTTCCCCTTCCTGTCATGTGTTAGAACGCTAATGCCAGAGGAACGAGGTCCACACTCCCAAAAATATTAATCCTTTTTATCGTCATAATGGATTAAACAAACCTAAAAACGGATTTGTTTTGGGTAATTTCACTAAATTACCAAGCAGCTCCCAGAGATCAGTTGGGGTCAGTTGTGTTTTGGGACCTCTGATGCACCGTCTTGTGTCTGCCCGAAATTGCAGCTCTCTGTAACATTTATTTTGAGATCTCCGGGGAAATTAACCTTGTACTTTTGGAAGGGATTGGAAGTTGAAGAAATATACAAACATTTAATATGACACAAAGCCCAGAAAAAAAATTGAGGCCTGCCAAGCTTTGCGGCTTTGCTCAAGGGCAATCATACTCATCAATATGGCAAGTGAAATAATTGAGATAAAGCGTAAGCTCTGGCTGCCGATGTACAACAGACGTCCGGGTGATACCGCCTTCATCTGAACTCACGCCCTGGCACGATGTTTGTGCTGCCCCTGACTGTGCAACCCTTTTTTTCTCATTCTCCTCTTCTCCGTTTGATTTCTTAGAGCTTGTCATCCCAGGACCCAGCTTGTCCAAGAGACTCTTAGCCATTAAATATTCATCCCCTCTCATCAATTGCTCCCCCAGTCCTTTTGGAGGAGCAAAAAAAAATGACATTGAATTATTCAGGGCCCAATAAGAGCTATTTCTGGCGACTACTTCAACTTAGATGAGGTGACGCAACCAGCCTCAGTGCATGTGTGTGTTTTGATGTGCCGTCTCAGTTAACCCTAATGTCCATCCTCAACAGACATAATTAAGGGCACCCCACCATTATGCAAGGGTCATCAAACAGCTGCTTTTCTCTTGACTGCAATTTTCCATCATTGCTGCACGGCTCAAAGACTTCAATGGATGAAATAAAAGGCGAGATGGTGTTTTGCAGAGAAATGAAGAAGCATTAAAAGAAAATGTGAGCAGATTAAACAGGGCTGATCTCCTTGTGTGATGGCAAAGCAGGATCAGGATGAAGACACATGCATGAACAACAAGAAAGTGAATTCTCACAGTCAAAGCAATTTGATCATTTTTCACAGCGTGGGGAACGTTCTGTCCAAACCCGTTTAAAATGGACAGGTTGTTGGATAGTTTTATGTCATCAATCTTGCTTGGTTGAGCTTATATCAGCTATTAAAAGTCCAACGTCCAACAAAACTGGGGAGCTATTGGTGGCCTAGCGGTTAAGGAACCGGACTGGGTTCTGGAGGGTTCCAGGTTCAAATCCACCAACTGCCAGGTTAGCACTGAGGTCCACTGAGCATGGCACCGTCCCACGTCACCGTCTGGGCATGGCATGTCCCTGGACTAGATCCAGTCCCAGTTAGGGTGTTTGGCTCCTTCCACTGGGCTCACCACCAGGTAGGTTCATGCGGGTCTGGTATGGTGCAGTGTCATTCGGGTGGTTGTCATGGAGATTGCTGCCTCCATGACCTGGTCATGGATAGCGGTTGAAAACTTCCAGGAAATGCACTGTTAAATTATACCTCTACAATTTGGTCAAAGAAGACTCACAAGCCCCCTAGTGGTTAAGGAAGCAAACTTGGGTCTGCAAGGCTTCAGGTTCAAATCCACCAGCTGCCAGGTTGCTCCTGAGGCCCTCCTTACTTCTTGTGGACTCACCACCAACATGAAGGCTATGGAGCAGTGCGATTTCGGTGGCGCCGACTGCCCCGGCAACCCGGCAACGTACAAGTAGAAGAAGAGGATGATGATGAAGAACATTCCATACCCTTGTCAGTGTAGTAGAAGTTATATAGGGTGTGATACAGCAGGAGGTCAAAGACGTTGTGCAACAGGAAAATTTAAAACCAGAAGGATCTAAAGTTGGAACAGCTGCATTATATTTAGTTTAAATGAAGTTTTTTTTTTCCTGCTGTCCACAGGGTCACGGAGCTGCAGTCCGTCTTTCCAAAGATAGCAACATGTGAGCCTAATTTGTCCAATAAAAATGTCACATTACAGATAAGTATTACGATCTGTCTGCTCATTATTCTGAAGGGATAAGGATGGGCAGTCAAGTGTGAAATCTCGACACTGGCACAAGGGGAGGGTAAGCACTAAAAACTGACTGCTGAGCAGTAAACCCAAGGACCCGGAGTCAAACTGCTGATGAGAGGAAATGATATTCAGAGTCAACAAGCTCGTGGCAGCTTCAAGCGTTGCTGTTTTTTTTGTTTTTGTAAACAGTGTTATTTTATTTATGAATGGTTTATAAGCAGGTTTGGCTACAAAGAAAAAATCAGCTGAACAACAATTCTCCAAACAACAGTAACAACAGCAATGCAGGATAAGAAGATAAGAAGTCGTTGACTTGACTTGTCGTCGATTTTTTTGAAACTTTAAACTAGAAGTTTAAACTAGAAGTTGGTGAAATAATTCTTTTTTTGGGATATCTGCTGCCACTGAGGGGTGAATAATGCATAAATACAAGGATCACCATCAGTCTATAACAAGTCTCTCCACATTATAAAGCCAAGTTGGACATATCTGTCCAGGGACCACAGATTGTCCCAGTTTGCTTTAAAACTAGGGGTGTGCAAATTAATCAATTTGGATCAAACTGACCCAAATTGGATCGAACTGGATCGATTGTTTAATATTTTTTATGAATCGGATTGTAGCCTGTGAATCGAGATATGAATCGGATCGTTATGTGACTGAATCGTCAAACCCCTAATATACACTATATATATATATTTAAGGGGTGTGCAAATAAATCATTTTTTTGATCAGACTGACTCGAATCGGATCGAACTGGATTGATCGTTTAATATTTTTTATGAACCGTTCCTGAATTGTATCGGAGCCTGTGAATCGAGATATGAATCGGATCGTTTTGTGAGTGAATCGTCACACCCCTATTTAAAACCTTTCCCTCCCAACCATACAGGAGCTCAGCTCCTCACTGACTTACAGTGGAATTCCGGGATAATTTCTCTACATTTAAATCACTTTTAAACGCCACCAGCAGAGGTCAAACCTCAAACTTTGCTTCCGTTTAATGTATTCATCACTAACATATAGTTAAAAAAAAAACAACAAATACAGAGAAGGTCCATGAATAATATCTGTCATTAATGAAGGGCAACAATAATACTTCCATAGTCATGTCCTTTGTGAATAATGTTTCAATAAGCAGGAATAAGTGTCAGTCCACATGATACACCATGAACCGTCCACTTTAATTCCCCCCTTCTGTTGAAAATCATGTTCACCCTCCATGTGAATTAATTAGCCGTAGCCTGTAAAACCCCTGGTTTTGTGCCACACACACGCCAAGGCCATTCACAGGTCAGGGATTCAGCAGATTCCCACACGACCAGGGTTCATTTGCGTGTCACATAAGCATACAGATACCATCTGCATGTGCGAGGAAGCCCGTTTCCTACACCCCCTAAAAACGCCCTCCCCGGATTGCAGATTCTACCCCTTTATTGTAGTTGCCACGCCCCCTACAGCGTGAGTAATGAAAAAAAAATCCGTAATTACTGTCTTAAATCAGCTCTCAACACGCCAAGCATTGATTTTGATAGACTCTTTGAGTTACGAGCTGCTCCCGATCGATCGGCGCGCCGCGTAAAGAGACTTTACAGCCGTGAGGTTCAGCCTTCCTGGGCCAGTGCAGAGTAAATAAATCTCAGGGATGTGGTCGAAGGAAAAGCTGTCCTTAAAATGAAAATAGGACCAAGGGGACGTATGCATCGGCCAAACACAGATGTCCAGTCTTAATGTCCAATTGTCACAAACATAAAAGGCCTGATGACTCAGGCTCATCCATCATTGTTACAATCTGTAAATACTATGGAATTACAGTGTGTTTGGGCTTGAGCCGGGATGATACGAGATGTTTTTGTGTTTGGTATCTCTGCGGGCCTGCTCTCTCCAGGAGGCTAAAGAGAATATGCAGAGCATCAATGTTTAACAAGTGCATCTGCCTTGTTTTATTAGCGAAACAGCAGTATTTCAAAGGCAGATACCATGTAAAACACCATTTTTGTCCTTTAGGGCGCCTTAAGCTCCGGGGGAGAAAAAGGGAGATAATGTGGGATAAAGAAGGTGCAAAGGCAAAGAAAAAAAAAGGAAGGGAAAAAAAAATGGAAGGTGCAAAGAGCATCTGTGTTGTACGCTGAGGTAAGATGTACTGCAGCAGTGACATGAGATATGATAACTGGCCTCTACGTTGGAATAACAATACCAGGAGCTGACAGGCAGATAGCTGTTGACAAACCTTAGCCATGGAGACAATAAACCAAGCTCTTCCATTAAGAACATGCATGAGGAACCTTGATAACCACCATGGACAGCATGGAGACATTACGAAGGCAAGTCTGTCCCAGGAAAAGAAACCCAGGGATATGTTAAACCAAAGCAAGAACCCGACTATTGGTCCAACTGCTCCGGTGTCCTACTGTCTTTTTCCTTCAGACTAAACGACTGTCTTTTGCATTTGCAGACATGGACTGAAAACCAACACAATTTCAAGACAGCGTCACACAAAGCTGCAACCTGACAACATGGTTCAGGTGCAGTTAATGGTGTTTTAGAACTGATCCACAAGGGAAGCGTGCAATAATCAGAAATTTTAGCATCAATAATTATACTTTATTCAGGTAAATCAAACACAAAATGAGAAAGAATGTGTGAATAAGAGTGTAATTTAAGAGCTTATATTTAGACATTTTTTCATGAAGGGTGAGTGAGATTTGGTATAAACAGCACCACCTACTGATGGCTTTGATAAAAGTCGATTTTGCACTAAAAATGTAATTGCTAAAACAAAACAAATACATACTGGGTGGTTTGTTTCACAATTTCTTTTCAGTATATATTTCCCAATACCCCAATCATCGTGAGACAACGATTATTATTGCAACATATACAGCAACAAATGAAATGTAATGTAATACATGTAACTTAATGTTACTCATATTACAGGTAGTAACTCTATATCATATTTCCATCCATTTTCACCCGCTAATCCATTGAGCTGCAGGGGCAGCAGTCTCCACAACTGCCACCCAAATCACATTGCACCACACCATACCTACCTGCAGGTGGCGAACCCACTGGAAGCCAACTGCTCTAAGCAGGATTCTAACTTGCCCAGTAGGCGAACCCTGGGGTTTCACACCACAGAGACATTGCTTCTGGGCCAAAGTGAAGGCTATTACCATATATTTATAAAAAATGTATTTAATTATCTTAGTGAACAGCCTTGGGCAGTGGAGAAATGTTGGCAAAAAAATGCACAACAACAACACCTCTATGAACAAAGAACCTCATACAAAGGGAATCTGACTGAGAGATGGACAAGATGGGAGATAAAAACAAAAAAAAACAAAACCCTGCTCCATCAGATGTGATAAGACCTTTCCAGCAGCTGAAAATGAGATGAAACAATTTCACCAAAGGCAGGAATGGAGTTGACATGTCAATATTGAAACACACAGAAAAAAAAAAAGAAAGAACAATGCCTTGCTAACATCAGATGGTGTGCGAGCCTCAACAGATCACAGTCAATCTCTCTTTTTTATGTACAGATTCTGTGATGATGGTGATGTTTCTGTACAACTGGAATTATAGAAACGAGGCAGAAGGAAACAAACTGCGGAATCTTTTTCATCCTTTTTTTCTTTTCCTCGACGGGCAAACACAACTACAGATAGATTGGAAGTAAAACGTCAAATCAAACCAGCCCCCTGTTTGGTCCTGATTGGACCCAGGTGCCACCAGCAAAACTCACGACCTGAAATAAACTGAAATAACAGATGATGGGAGACCAGGAAACATTGGAGACACATTTGTCCACGTCAAACTGCAGCAGCCGCGAGGAGAGGGTCCGTGGGTGGCTCACCAAGACTGTGGTGGATGGTGCTTTAGTCGGTTTTATAGTGTAGCGGTTAGCCTACGTACCTCCGAAACAGGGAGAGCAAAGAGTTCTGCGTTCGATTCCCAGAGGAACCACAAGATTGGCGATCGTCAGGGACAGACTGTTAAGAGCATTTGTAACAACTGCTGCTGCTAACACAGTAATTTCTCAACATTGGGATCATGAAAGTATCACTTTCTTTCTTTCTTTGCTTTAAAAAATGACTCTTATAAGTCTTTGTAAGAAAAAAATAACATAAAACACAATAAATTGTCTTCAACAGTAGTGAAGCCAGTGATGCCTCCTTTATCCCAGGAAAAAGAAGGAACACATCATCAGGCCA
>JAFBJS010000160.1:76576-93208 GCA_016785265.1 Paraplagusia blochii
CCATTAAACAACACATGTAGAGAATCTCCAGCTTCAAAGTCTGAATAGGACAAAAAAAATGACTTTGTAAATTGACTCTGCAGCGCAGACGTTTGGTAAGTGCTTCAGACCAGGGCCCAGCTGCTGCAATAGGAACCTTGGTGGTTTAAAACAGCTGTGACCAGAAGTGTGTGTGTCCGTGTATATATATGCATGAGAGTGTGTGTGTGTGTGTGTTGAGGTGCCATGACTCCAGTAGGTGGAGGACTGTCTACATCAGCCTTTATTGTTGAAATGCATTTCAGTAGCAGGACTATATTTGATTCAGTGCTGCTGTGAGTGGAGAGTATTTTCACACACTTTGTTTTTGTGTTGAGTCTTATTTTGAAGGTATGTTTAAACGTTACCGTAGCGACCAGAGTGCGTTGCATCGCGTTGGGGCAGAAAGGCTGTTGCTCATGTCATGTTCTGTTGTTGGTGCGACGTCACAGGGACGATGCTAATAAAGTTGCACATTATTACACAGCGGATTTATTTATATTATTATAGAGGAAATACAACAGTTGTTAGTGTCAATCTTATCATTTTATTTTGTTTTTATCTTCTACACCGGGCCGTGAAAATATTGTCAGTATATGTATATACAGTATATACATATATATGTATATATGTATATACATACATATACACATACATATACATATATACATACATATACACATACATATATACATATACATATATGTTCATATACATATACATATATGTACATATACATATATATATACATATATATATATATATACATACATATATATATAAATACATATAAAAGCCTAATATCTGACAATATTTTCACGGCCCGGTGTAGCGGATAAAAACAAAATAAAATGATAAGACACTAACAACTGTTGTATTTTATTTATAATAATCTAACAATCTAATAAATAAATCCACTATATATATATATATATGTACCTGGTGTTCCATCCATCTCCCCTTCCCCTCATTATTTAGCAGCTGACGGGGTCCAGCAGGTGGCACATAGTGCTGTGGCTTGTGTGTATGCATGCCTGGTTAAAAATACTCTGACCCTGACACTCATCCCAACGCTGCCTTGCATAGCAGAGATTGTCAACCCGTTTGGCCAAACTGCTACTACTGTACTACTAAGACCAACCAGGACACACAGACAGACACACACAAAATAAAATGTTCTCTGCATTAAGAGATATTGAATATACATGTTTAGCAAGTAATATTTTGTGGTTATTGGACAAAACAGCTGATCTGATCAACAGGATTTGACCAAATCGGTCAGTTTTCATCATGATGTTAATTTAATTTTGGTTCAAATCTAAAAAATCCTCATCTAAATGACAAAAAAACTGGACATCACATCCTAGGATGTCTAACCGCTCATCATGTCGGCACATCTGGACATGGGACAAGAAGACTCATCAACATCAGCAGAGACCAAAACATCTCTCCACACCTTTGTCCAGTGGTGAAGGGAGTGGTGCAGAGGAGTAGAACTACTAGAGTCAACCAGGAACTGATGAAGTTCCTCAGTTGAAGAATGAAATGTCTTTGTAGAAGATGTCCAGGTGCTGACAACTAATCCCTTCTTGGAAAAATACATAATACTCTTATATAACTGTACGCAATAATCAAGTTTACTCTGTAGGGAAACGTGTATATATATATATTCTACCTGGACTCTGATATAACTACACTACTGGGGTCTTTACTCATGTTGGAATTCCTTGATAGCCATGATAGAGAGACAAAAGTTATTAAAAATGAAAAAAAGTGGACGCAGCCCAATCCATGTCGTATGGAGAAAGACTTTCTTAATAAATTAGTTGAGGAAATGACGTGTTTTTTTTTTCTTGTGATACCAGGTTGAGTTCCTAACAAAATGCTTGACTGCATCCTTTGCCTCCAAGACTGAATTTAAGATTCGTTCAAGCAAGAAAATAATCTAGGGGAGAGTGTCGTCTTTCTGCATGTTATTACAATTGTAATTTACTACAAGGTTCTCTGTGAGACCATGATGTAACAGAAGGGTTTTTTTTTCCGATATGAAAAGCAGTCGAGCTTGGGATGAAGATGAAAAAAACAAATCTGAAAACGTGTGAAAACTAAATTACCTCCATGCAGAGAACAGAACATTACGACAGAACTCAGTATGTGAATGTTCTGTTACGTCAATATAATGGTGATTGTCTGTACTTTTGAAAGGTCAGTTATCTTTATGTAACATACAGAGATGCATCTATGTGGTTTGCGTTCTGAGAGTACCAGAAATACAAGATAAACACACCTGCTTCAACCTGCTTCAACACCAGGTCTTGGTTCACCTGAAAAGTCAGGGACATCCATCAGAGTTCAGCATTTCTGAAACCTCCAACTGGATCGGCCCACTGGTACTGGGCGGCTGCGCTTTGCCTTGACTGTACTTGATCTGCCTATAAAGATCATTACTTGGATGTGGGAATAAAGCAGGAGAAATGATCCGGATTTGACTTAATGCACTTTATATTTTTACGAGGGAGAATATTTAATATATAGTCTTTCAGCAGAGCAGTTGGTCTGTACACTTTCATTGAATGTACATATCACTAGAATCAAGGTTGACAGTTTATTTTGAAATTGATTAGATTTTATAATGTGCATCGGTGAAATTTGAATATATATGAATATATGAATATTAAAATATATTTTATATGATATAATGATATTATATTAAATTCTAAATATATCATATTGATCATTGTATATATGTATATATATACAAACATATATATAATATAAGAATATATGAATATTGAATTATATTTTACATAATATAATGATATTATATTAAATTCTAAATATATCATATTGGTCATTGTATATATGTGTGTACATATACATATATATATATACAAACATATATACATGTATTAACATACATGTATTTTGGAATCTACAACAATATATATTGTTGTAGATTGACATACATATATAAGACATATATTTATATATACATATATAAAGATATATATATACATACATATTTCTGAATAATTGTATACAAATATATATATATATATATATATATATATAACAATTTGGGTAACAAACCATTTATAACTCATTTGTTGTATTTTATTTTTTATGTATCTTTTTCACATATATACCTAACTTATATTGTGAATTTACAATACATACATTAACACATAATGAATAAAGGATACATACGCATATGTGTGTATGGATTTATACTATGTATATTAATTTTTATGCACAAACATTACATATACACACATATATACAAATGTTTATATGTATATATATTACTCATATAGTAATGAATATATATTTTATGTATTTTTTTTCTATTGTCGTGTTTCTTTTTTTAGAAATCCTGTTCCAGGATTTTGATTTGCAGCTGCAACAAATAACCATGCCTTGCTCAACCTGCATTTGAGGTACTTTGCTGACAGTAAGTGGTGTTCCGCCTGCACTCAGGTTCTGCCACCTCCAGAAACAATGGAGCTGCATGTGGAAGAGACAGCTAACGGGGCGTTGAAGGTCTTTTTCAAAGCCTCGTGACAGACAGGTTGACAGCTTTGGTTTTTGGTAGCACCCTTGTTGCCTCTTCCAGAATCTCACCCGTTCCCTGCTCCTGGGAGGTGATGATCCAACAGCAGTGACACGTGTTGAGAGTTTCTGTCAGGAGACCCCAAAAAAAAGCAATCTGCCCAACCATCCTCTCAGATATGGGGGCTTCACCATTATGACCTGCAGAGCTGTGGTCAGTGAAGCGGTTTCACCTTGACCCCGGTGCAAGTGATACAACAAATACCTTTTTTTTTTGTTGCCACAAACATTTAATTCTGACTTGCTACATGTGTTTTTCCTCCTCAGGAGGGAAAAGAGAAAAGATATAGGACAGAAGGAGCAGCAGATGTGGGTATAAAAGAAAATCCACTGCCTCTGAAAGTGGAATAAATATTTTAAAACATCCATTAATTAACAGAAGCCATGCAGAAATAAATAAATAAAGAAGTTTTAAAAAACAGGCTGTTCAGGATTTGTTGGACTATGATGTTTTTTTGAACTAAAGATTTACTAAATAAAGAGCGCCGGGAAAAACAAATGAGTAAAACTGCAGATAAATGAAAACGGAGACAGAGCTATTGAGTTGCATGGACAGCAGGTTCGGTGATGGGACGAGGGACGAGACACGTTTGATTAACACATGGTTGGAAATCCATGTTTAAAAAAAATTTTCATGCAATGTTATATCTTGAGGACAACATTCAGTGGATAAAGAAGCAAACAAAAAACAGGTGTTTGAGAGAAAAAAAAATCCCTGCTGCAAAAATAAAATAAAAAAATAAATGTGAAAAACTCCATCTTAAATCCCAGCTATTGTTTTACTACTGCTGTCTTCCTGCACACCTGTCTGTCTGCAGCCATTTTAGGACCGCAACCTCCCATTCACAAGCAGAAACACACACACACATGCACAGAGAGACACTGATTCCAGAGCAAAGGTTGTCTCTCGCTGTAAGTCCATTTACTGTCCAGTTGTTACGAGGACAGAGGCGTGCGGTCTTCAGCTGTCACAGCTAAAACAATGAGCTGTGTTGGAGAGCAGGGGTGTGGTTTAAGAGGGGGAGGGGCCACACATTGTTCTCGTCATGACCATGTGACGTCTGGTCACTGATGTCTATTCGGATTGGACAGTTTAAATGTATCGCTTCACAGAAATGATTTAAGTATTAGTGACGTGACAGACGGAACATTTTAGTGTTGGACGTTTTGACTGTTTACGTACTGAAACAGCAAGTGACACAGTTTTTTATTTCAGAATTTACAGAAAGTTTTAGAATGTGGCATTAGAACTGCGTCAAGTCTGGTTTGTTGATATTTTTTTGCACCGCCCCCAACCCAGGTCATATGGTTCAGACAAGGGCTTAGCAGAGTCTGGACTTCAGGGACAACTGTGTCTGGGACCGACTTGTATCCTGACGTTAAAAAAAAACCGTCAGTGTGTCTCCTGTAAAATGATCTGGGGCCAGTAGGTAAAAAAAAATGTCTTAAATTAAACAAAAACAAAGAATAAACGTGATTTTCGTTTCATTTTAAGTTATGGTAAGCGTGCAGCAAAAAGTTTCCAGGTGTTGCCACAGTGAGTCAACAATTTCCATCCTCTGTTTCTTCAAATCTAACCCTAACCTACCTCCATGTCCTCCCTCACTGCATCCATCAATCTCCTCTTTGTCTCCTACCCGATAGCTCCATCCCTAGGATCACCCACTGTCCCTTCTCTGAACATGTCCTAACCATCTCAATCTGTCTTCTCTAGCTTTTTCTCCAAACCTTCCTGTCTGTGTTGTCCCTCTAATCACCTCATTCCTGATCCTGTCCCTCCTTGTCTCTCCTAGTGTCTTCCTAGTGTCCTAATCCATCCATCATGGCTGGTCTCACAACTGTCTTCAGCATTAAATCCTATTGTTCAAACCATTGACTAAAAGTATCTTCTGACTTAGCACAGAAATATAACAGTATATTAACCAAACCACTTTTTTTTACCAAAAATGTTTTCATCAAAATCGCTCTTAAAAATAATTTTCCAACAAAGTAATTAAATAATATTCATTTTTATCCAGCAGCTGTGAGACGACTGTTGAAAAACTTTAGTCATTATAATCACCAATTTCTTCCTCTTGTCTCTCGTCCTCTGTCTTGTCCGCTGCGTAAACAATCCTTATTCCATTTCAGTCAAATCTCATTCTTTCATTATCACTTGCAAATACTCCTGAATGTGCCAGACGCTGCCAAGTCAAACAGAGGCAGTGGGGGTTTGCACAGATACCTCATATGGAGGTGCCAAAGTTGACTCTTGGAACAGAGCAGGGAGAGTCACCAGAGGGGCTGCTGTGATCCATCTGGTCGTAGTACCCAGGTAGGACACTAGCTGCTGCTACAGGTACAGGAAGACACAGTTAGTTCGACAAGAACAGGGCTACGGTACTTCCTTCTACCTTTAGCTCCTCGCATCTCGGGACTCAGTTGTCCTTGCAGTTTCTTTCTGCATGAAATCTAAAAAAAACGCACCTGTCTAAAACTGTCCACCAGGGCCGTGTTGACCTCCAACAATGATCATGTGAATCTTCGCAACTTACTTTCCTAGATTTGCTTAGCTTAGATTCGCTCATCTTAGCTCCCAGTCACTGCATCCTCCATGAAGGACAGTGCGGAGATCCTCCCATCAAGTCGACGCTAATATCCTAAGGGCGGAGGCAGCTTGGTGTCTTCTACAGTTTATTGTCCCTGTATGTACAGTAACGCCACTGACCATTTAATGGCGAGACCATGACATTGTCGGACTGCAGACAAAGCAGTGACGTGCAGCTGCAACACTTGAGTTGCCGCTATCTGGTGGCGTCACCTGACTTTTGTAGCTTCATCGATCAATATAAACTATGGAAGGGTATAAATATTAGCATTTGTGCTAACATGGACATCCACATGGTAAATGGATCCACGTTGATTGGGGGTATTTCACTCCTACAGTCACCAAATCGTCTGTCTCACACTCTACTGCCCCGCTTGAAAACTTGCGTTAAGCTAACAGCTGTGCAAGGCTTAAGACATTGCTGATCTACCAGGTCACACCTGCCTTGTGTGGAAATCACACCACACACCACAGTGGGCAGCCCGGGGAGCTAACTTGGCAGTAGGGGGATTCGAACCGTAGACCTTGTGGACCCAAGTCTGCTTCCGTAACCACTAGGCCACCAACTCCAAGCCAGTTGGGCCAAAACTATGAGCTCCAAAAGTTTGGGATCAGGGCTGGGATGATGAGGGCCTGGGGTGTTCCTGGTGACAGGATCCTCCCCAGGATCCTCCCAGAGGAGATGGAGGAAGTGTCTGAGGAGAGGGAAGTCTGGGTACCCCACCTCCGAATGCTGCCCCCATGACCCGGCTACGGATAAGCGGATGAATATGGATGGATGGATGGGTATGATTCTTATCACGCCGCTCACTTATTCTTTTAATTCCTTTTGCTAATGAACCAATCATAGAAAAAAAGTTTATGTGGGGAAAAAAATTAGACTTTTCCTATTGTCCTAGTATTTAACTGAGTTTTTGGATTCAGACTCTATACACTTTTCAATATCCCCAACAAACACAAGCAGCTACTGCTGCCCCATCAGTTCTGTCTGCAGTCCCACAGTCTGTGTTTATGATTCACTTCTTAGCACTTAGAGAAACACTCTCCTACACAGAGAGAACAGATTCTGCCAAGGTTATGGATGAATACGGGGCAGATTTGCGCACACATGCATATTTCACCTAATTACACCTCCTCTGTCAATCACACTTTGTTATTTGCTAGTTTCAGCGAAACAGACCTGAAGTGAGAGTCGTTAGCCGCTGCTGAGTAAACTGATCGGAGCTGTAACAGAAGACGACCTGCGTAGAAGAGCGCGGCTCAACACAACTGGACACCTGAGTTTCTTATCATCAGAACGGAGCCCACAACACACCTGCATTCTGACTCCTGACCTCCGCCCTGTCGTGTGTGTCATTATGATCATCACCTCTCCATTAACGGCGTTGCTGATGTGGAGAAACTGCTATGAAACAACGCAGCTCCTCTTTGATGCTAAATGATTCCCCGCTGTTGGTTTTCTCGCTGAATTTTTAATACGTTTTCGGGAAATCCGTCTGTTCCCGACTGACTTGGCAGCCGTCGCACAATGTGGCGACTGTTAATTACCAGATGTGCTCAAAAAAAACTCGGATCTTAGTCGATACAAATGCCCCTGACCACAGTTAAAGGTTGTCTCTACGCTGCTTCTCTCAGACGGTGCAAACGCCATCACCCTCCTATCTGTGCTTCAGGGGACTTGAACAGGCACTCTGCTATCAGCGCCTTTCATTTCTGCTTCACATCCATCAGCAGGCCTCCGTTCACCAACAGCTAAGGCAGCGGCCGGTGAGAGTGTGTCGCACTTCCCATTCCACTTGTGTGCGGCAGGCGCAACAATTTGCTTCTGATTGTTTCCCCATCTTGCCTCAACGACTGCAGTCCTTCAAGGAGGCAAAGGCCAGAGAGCTGGAGGTGCGGTGAACGTGGATGATGGGAAATGAAGACCGTTAACTGGAACACAAATGAGTTCAAACAACACGGGGAGGTGGACCCAGGACACACTGAGGTAAAGGCCGTGCACCACCAGGCCATTTTTCACTGTTATTACGACAAAGCCTTGACGGCTAAGCCTTAGGACTCCAGACCTTTACAACAGGTCAACATTTCACAGTCAACAACGACACAGGCATCAGAGTTTGAAGTTGCTCTGGATTAGGGACAATGATTGCACTCGTGCCTCTTTGCGTCAGTGCAATAATTCATCCGTCCGCCTCTGGAGAGCAGCCCGGCCTGGCTATTTCTGGTGACAGTCATTACCGTCACCATCAACATTACCTCCCACTGCCCCCTTTAAGGTGCACGCCACCCTAGAATCTCCCACATACGCACACACGGTTTGTTGTCTTGCAGGTCGGACTCCAGTCCCAGACGTGTGGACTCATTGGCAGGCGGTGTGAATAACAGGAATTGCAGGGAATACTAAGTCCAAAAAAGGACCTGAGGTATGAACCCCTGCACTATAGATAGACCAGGGCTGAGGCCTTCGCTCCACTGCTCTACATATTTAGTTAATGAGAGGAGACCTGTCAGGAAGTGGTGCTAGGAAGTAACAAAGTAAAACGGCCTTTTTCAATTATCTATGAACAATTTTCGTCCAGAATTAGGCAGAAAATGTCACTCTGTCTTGGGGTTTGACTGATGATTCGAAACATTGGACATTTTTTTTTTCCCTTAAAAATAAATCTCATGCAATTGGAGCTTCACCGCATCCTCCACCTGACAGAACGATGACTCTTACAGGGCGGATGTTCTTAGATCAGATTAATAGGTCATAACAAATTCAATTAGTTGAATAATTCAACCTCAGGTACTGACTTTTTCACTCATTCCAAAAAGAATACGTAGTAAGTCACATTTTTTGGGGGATTTTTAACAGAAATCTGATGCTGATATATTGCCGGAAAAATAACCATCATGATGCCTAGTAAGGAAACAGACTTAGGTTCGCAAGACCCCCGGTTCAATTCCCCAACCGCCAAGTTACCGCTGAGGTGCAGTTAGCATGGTACCCCCGCCCCCACACACTGCTCACCATGGTGTTAAATCGGTTAAATCCAGATGCAAACATTTCCATTGGGATTGAACAACAACATCCTTCCTTCCTTGAAGGTTTTTCCTTTTCAAATGAAGGCAAAATTTACTTACAGTAATAAATGTTAAACGTTAGCAAAAGGGCAACATGTAGTGGAAAAAGTACACGGTATGAAGTGCAGGTTCATCTATTGGAACCTTCATACGTCACTGTTATCAGACAGTCAACCATAAACGTAACAGAGGCAACAAAAAAAAGTATGACTTAACCAAAGAACTTTGTTTGGCTTCCCGGGAGCCGCATGCAATTCCAGCCATGACCACCAGTGACCCCAGTAAATGCAGTCATCGCCATGGAAGGAATTGTTAGAATGTTTGCTATATTAAACCGCGACACTTTTAGCTTCTTTCCACTGGTGTGGTCTTTGTTGTCCCGGATAAACACAACCAAGAGTTGCCTGGAGTTTTTAAATGATGCCACAGTGGAGCATTTGTGCTGTGGCAGCAGCAGCAGCAGCAGCACTCGCTGCACTACTACTCTTTCAACTGGACAGCCAAATAAAGCTTAAGGCTGCGAGATAAGTGAGGGAGGCACAGAGCCAGAGGTCGCACAGCTCTGGATGATAAGCTTCCTCCTCCAATACTTTTTTTTTTTTTCCACAGTTTCAACCAAGCCCCCTTAAATGGAGAAGAAACTTGCGTTGAAGATATTTTTATCGCGGCTGACTACAGAGGAGACTGCAGATGTGAGGAGAGAAATTCATATTTAACCTTTGTTTGAGCAGATTAGCTGCACGTGAGAGAACATTCCTCTGCACACTCGCCTCGTTGCACCTGGTTACCACCAAAACACCAACTTATTAGAACTGCAGCGCTCACTATTTCCCGTAACGATGGGCCTGTGTATGTGCAAAACAAAAGTCTGGGCCGGAAACGTATTGATTTTCCTGCTAAATGTCCCACAATCATTTTCGGCGGAGTAAATTAAAAGAAGATACCGGGGCAATGAAGCAGAAACAATCAGAAACATCCTGATCGGGAAAAGGAACAAGCTGACGCATGCGATGGCCCCCACCTTCCACTGAGACTGTTAGAGGGTGTAGCACGGTTCTGTGGAATGATAACTTCTCTAAGATACAATAAAAAAAATAAAATAAAGAAGAACTCAAATGTACGTACTACACCCAGGAGGATGTTTGATGCTAGAAAATGTGCTGCCGATGATCATTTCTAATCTCTGTGGTATAGACTATATAAGCAGTGTGATAAGGTTAATTTGGGCAAATACTGCTGCAGCTCATAATATACTGCACTATATATAGTTGTTCTTGCACTGGTGGAGTAGAAAGTGAACATGACAGTATTGTGGGAGTCAAATAAAAACGCTGACTTTGATTCTTTGATGGTCAAACTTGCATTTAACATGAGACGAACAAAAAGAAACCTGCCCCGCAGCACAGTTTCAGTTTTGGTTTCGCTTTTTCTTTCACTTTTAATAATTTTTTTTTTTCCAATTCTGGGTCTCGTCGCCATTTACCACTGGGAATCATTCCTCTCCAGATCATCACGTCCACCAAAACCAGACATTTTCATTATCTCTCAAAAGCAAATTAAAAATTCCAGCTTCACCTTATTTCTTAAAACGTCCAATACTCCAATAAGTAGAGAAGACAGATGAAGATGGTTTGGACATGTTCAGAGAAGGACCAGTGGATAAATTAGTAGAAGAAGGATCCTAGAGATGGAGCTACCAGGTAGGAGATTGATGGATGCAGTGAGGGAGGACATGGAGGTGGGGGGAGATGGAGAACGTTGTGAGGGAAAAGGCTAATAATCTAAGATGTAGTTTTGATATTTTCCAGTTCTGTCTTGTCGGCAGTGGTGGCTCAGTGGTTAAAGAAGCAGACTTGGGTCCAAAGGCATCAGGTTCAAATCCAGCAGCTGCTCAGTTCTTTTGAGGGATGGCTCAGAAGAACTTTTTTAGTTTTTATCCTAATATTGCGACAAGTATCTCTTGATAGCAATTCCAGATCGTATTGTGTAAAGCTAAGCCAAAAGACTTAGGTATAGTTTCCCGAGAGGCTTCTCGTTCTTTTTCATAGTTTTTTATTGAAATTTCGGAATAATACCCATCCTGGGTATCGGAAGGAGTCGTACCTATGTTTGGCAATGATGTATATCAATAAAAAGCAATTTCTATCTTTGTTTTTTTAAAGATATTTAGACCCTGTTTAACATTCCCAGCGTCCCTCATTTTTAAACTCCACCCGTCTGTACCTTGCTCAGAAAGAAATGCAACAAGACAATATGATGTCAAGCCTGCGTTCATGCACGATGCAAGATTCGCATCCATCCAGGTCAAGGTGGAGAAGATCAGTAGGACCAACTGATCTCTTCAACATATACATTTATATTAATACCAAAAAGAACAATATGTACAACTTTTGGTCTCAGTTTTCAGATGGCTTAAAAGACTAAAAAAGTGTAATATTTTCCAGAGTCGCAGTTTTCCTGCTATTTTAAAAGGTCATTGAAATTCCCCAGCTACTTTTGGAAATTATTCCAGGCAAATGGGGCAGCATAGTAAAGCGTTTTTCATTCCTATTTCAGCTCAGTTCTGACTCTGGGGATCGACGTGCGGAGGATATCACCATCCTCCTCAGCACATCATCAGACTATCACAGCCCTATCTCCCCGACTTCATCCTTAGAAAACTCATCATGGTCAGCAGTGAAACACTGACGGTATCAGCATAACATGTCGTCCTAAACGCAACCACCAACATCTCCAAACTTTCAACGCCGGAGCATTCCCGACGTATTCCCAGGACAATTTAAAGGTCATCAGACGAATAATTTATTCACAGCTGAGTCGAAAAATTACCAGAAAAAAAAAAAGTGCGTAAGTTTTACCAGAGACAAATGCAGGGCAATTGTGCTACACAAGAGAGTTGCCCTTGAATGCATTAAACACAGAGGATAATTTATCAGGCCAATGCAGCACAGACCACACAGGAGCTCATAAAAATCAGCCTAATTGAACAACCACAGCCTTAACTCCTCATCCCTTCTAAGCATCGCTGCCATGTGTTACAGCAAGTAAGCAAATAAAAACCTCAGACACTGTTTAATAATTTATCCGCCGGAAATCCACTCTTATTCCATTGTGCCTTTTCCTCCCCTCCTTCCTTGTCCTCACCGCGGCTCATTAGAAGCTGTCTGCCTTGGCACAGTAATTGGTCAACAGGGGTGATAGATGACCACCTTTACATGAGCTCCAGAAATCCTTCAGAATGACAACAGCAGTTGCCTCTGCAACTTTGCAACACATTTATGATTCAAGATCACTTTAGGGACACGTTCAGAACGCGTTAACCGCCAAAAAAAGGATTTTTTTTAGGTGCCTAATTTTATAAGCTGCTATATCACGATAAGGCTGTTCGTACGATGTCAGCAGAAGGAGATTATTGTTATAGATAACGATACTCAGCGGGACGCTGTTGATTCAAGCCTGCGTGCTCTGACTGATTCAGGCCTCCCAAGATTCTCCGGGATTGAGGAGATCATATAAAAATCGAAAATAAAAAAAAGCAATAGAAATCAAAAAGAAAACCTCCAGCAACTGAGTTTTTCCTTGAAAACACATGAGTCCGATAGGAATAACAAGCAGCTACGAACAGGTTTTAGAGACGGGAGAACACGTCAAAAATGAAGGAAAAAGAAGCAGAAGTGATTGGTACCTGACAGATTAATGACAGCAGACTCAACATTTGTCCATAACCATAGAGAACACACCTCTGAAGGCTGTCAAGGCGGGTGAAGCCAGATAAGGGTGGAGAGGATCTACAGGTGGAGGCTATGGGACCTGACACGGACAAGTCCTCACTATTGTGTTCCATCTATAAACACCTCCAGAGCATTAAACACCTATGTCATCCATCACACATCCACCTGTCAGACCTACACCTCAACACCCCGCCCACTGTCCCTCACCTCTCGTCCTCCAACTCAACCAAGGAGAGCAGGAGGGGAGGTAGAAGCTCTGGCTTCACATCCACGCCACAAATGCGTTCCACAGAGCACACGCTGACTCCAGGTCAGTTTGGACCCACGTGCCCCGCAGCTCCTGCCAGTGGGCGAGTGTTTTTGTCAGTGGAGAAGGACCAAGAATGAACCAAGTGCGAGGAGTTCGCTGACCATCCATCTTCCTAATGGCTCTGTCACCTTTCATAATAGATTTTAATTCAACTGTGCACCATGCAGAAAGACAACAAGGACCTCAGTGACCTGACCGCGGTCCAGTGCTATTATGCCAAGGGCTGTGAAAAGGAAGGGTTCATTTGAGGTCTAGTGCCGGCGACTCACTGATGGGCACATTTTGAGGTTAAAAAAAAAAGAGATAAATTTAGATGATTACAAATGCAGCCCTTATTTTTGTAATATTCAGGCAGGACATGATGAATGGGTGCAAGGAGAGACCTTGGTTTGGGGGCGAGAACTGGGTTTTTCAGAAGTTTTTTCAAAACTTGTGCCTAAAAAAAGAGGTGTATAACATTTTTCTACAGTTTGTGATTCAGGTTGTATCCGTTGGCTCCACTTCATGATTTGTATTGAATAAATCTTTAGGTTTGTCATGCAAAAACAAGTGTTGATTGACGAGGAATTGTGTTAGAACACAATACTCTGAGAACCCTTTCTGTTAGAAGTTCCTGTGACAATGTGTTAAAGAAATCTAAACGGACCTTGACAGCAAAAGATGATGAAAGAAAACAGAAACCGATGCGAGGACATCAGCATGTTAAAAATGTATTCGTCATAACTTCACTTTTTCCATCCCATCCCATAATAAATCCAGAATCCGTCCATGTCCAATAGGTCAAGCATCTGTGCTCAAGCTCTAGAGTCACAAATCCATAAAGTCCACAGCTTTTTTTTTTTTTTTTTGTTGGTGGCTCAGAGCAGCAAGCGGACAGTTTAACCTCTGCTTCCTGAAATCTTCAAATGTGCAGGAAAAAAAGACTGAGTATAGGTGATGTGTGCAGGAACCTTCGGGTACCACAAATGGGTTAAAACGAGAAAGAATGTAAAAAATCAATTCAATATGGCCAAAGAAAAAAAGGTAAAAAAAATGTTTTAGAATGTACAGAAGGAATTCAGCTTAGGGTTGACCAAATAAGACAACGATATATTATTAGGAAAGACATGAAGGGAAGTCCAAAACCAAAATAATTCATAACTCTTTGAACCTTAAACCTACTTTTAGCTGCTCCTCTGTCCTATTATCTATTTCCTCGTACTCCATGAATCTTTCTGGAATTTTCCGATTGTCTCTAGGGTTCCATGGAGCAACCAGGTCCGTACCTGGAATACTCTGTCATTGTAAGCTCTCCTAACACATACTTTACTGCCAATTTAGCATTTCTTAAAAATACATTTTCCAAAAAAAAAATCCATAATCCAAAAAAAAAAAAACTTTGAGGACATTAAAAAGTGATTGGACGAAGTGGTTACATGTAAGTAAAAAATAAAAAAATCTGACCATTGGTCCCCACTTTACTTTACACACTACAGACATGATACTCAAACCCAACCATGAAGAAGAAGGCGTCTTCCACCACTAGCTTCTCCTTTAAAGCCCGTATTTTTGGACAATGTCCACAGATCAACCCTCGTGTTTCTTACTTGGCTTCTCTTCCACTATTGGCCATATGTGGTGCTGTTTCATCACGTCACTCCCAGCTCTAAATCAGCCAGTCAAACAGCCACTCAGCCAGTGCACCAGGCGGTCGTCTCTGTTAGGAAATTGATATCTGATCTGCAGTGCAACTGGTAAGAGGGGGCAAGTATGGGGGGGAGTATGGACCATTCCAACCTGGTGGCTGTCTGTCCATGGCTGTCTCCAAACAGCTGAGGGATTTGCTACAGACTTGTATTCTCATTGTAGGCTAAGTTAATGAAGAGAGTTCTGGGCCAAGGAAGTCAAAAGTGTGGGGACAATAGAAGAAAGTTAATGATGTCACATGACGATGTTCTCTGTTGCCATGCTACGATGCTTAGGATTTCACAACGCGCTACCGCAGAGAAAGGTCATTTCAGGGAATAGCGATAAAGAGAGACTCTCTGAAGTATGTCTCCACGAATCATCCATCTACCTCCTTCTCCAATCATCTCCACCCTAGATTAGAAGTTAGGAGTAGTTTCATTTTCGGTTGATTGTCAATTCCACTTGTCCCTCATGTCCCTAGGCGTGTCTGCAAAATGTGTGAACGTAAAACTGAATCTGAAAGTTCTTTTTTCAAGGTAGAAGGAACACATCACAGCCATACATCTCATCCGTTTAGCTAAAGCTACAACATTCAGAGACGCTTCCTGTAAAGATAGGTGCGGGGGCAGTTGCTCATGTCTCTGCCAAACAGAAATCCGATCCCTGGGACGTCACCCCGTCTCTCGTCCGTCCAACAAGTCCCTTGGATTAACAACACTTTATTTATGTCTCCAACTGTCACAACATTTCTAACACCGTCTGAAGTTACCGTTACTTGTAGGAACATAAAATATAGCAGTTGCTATTTTAAAACCTCCCCACAAAACTGCGTAAAAACCCACGGTTGAACTCAGATATTCCTCCCGCTTCCTTTCATAGCGACAACTCCTTTGATCGGACCAGGTGTGCGCTGTATACGAATGCCTTCCTAATTAAAAATAAACGCTAAAGTTTTAGCTTTCAAGACCCAGCATCTGCTGAAACAAAGTTTGAGGTAAAACTAAAAGTACTGGGTGAATATGACCAGGATAGAAACAGTTTATAGGCTGTTCTGAGGGAAAAAAGAAGCCGATTTCATCGATCTTAGCGGCCGCCTCTCAATCGTTGAAGGTAGGAGATGAATTTCAAGGACTTTTGTTGAACAAAGATAAGAGACTGACAGAAATAACACAGTGGAAGGCTCTATTCTCCCTGACGTGAGAGCACATGACACATCGATCCACGCAACCCCACAAACATGTGTGCTGTACTTTTTACAAGACCTTGACCAGGGCCGGGTCCAAAGCAATTCCATTACTCACAGTCAAGGTGAAAGGTTGCGCAGCAATCAATACGTGGACTACGGAGAGATGCAAGGAAGTCCACTCGGATAAAAGACGAGACCTTTTGATACCAACACTCCCACACAAGAGGGTTTGTTGAGGCAAAACAGACAAACCTTGACCCTGGTGGACCAGAGTGGACAGTAACTGAAAGAGCAGATAACTAAGACGCACTCTTCAGGTGAAAACACACTCATCCAAGGGAAATGAGGGGACACAAAGACAGACGGATAGTCAGAAAAGGTGGGAATAAATACTGTCTATAGATCATTACTGTGTGGTTTTTGGAAATCAATACTCGGTCCCAAAAGGTTGATACTG
>JAFBJS010000160.1:102212-113371 GCA_016785265.1 Paraplagusia blochii
ATGGAGCTACCAGGTAGGAGACAAAGAGGAGGTTGATGGATGCAGTGAGGGAGGACATGGAGGTAGTTGGAGTTAGAGTAGAAGATACAGAGGACAGGGGGAGATGGACATTGTTGACTTGCTGTGGCAACTCCTGAAAAAGAGACAAGTCAAAGGAGAAGAGGAAAACTGCTGTGATTCACTGGGGACGCGGATGAAGAAGAAGTCAGGAGACACACGGATGTTAAATGAGACAAGACGAGAATTATTGTCAAACAAAAACTGATTTTCAATAATTGATAATTAATAATAATATTTTTTTCTAACATGGCTGATTTTCATTTAAGGGATCATGGGTTGATAATCGATGGTCATATTACAAACTAAGAACAGATGAAAAAAAAAAGATTTGAAATATGTCCCTTCTGTAAAGGTTAAGCAATTTAACTAATTTATTGTTGGGAATTCCCCTATATCCATACACCTTCAGGAGAATGAGAGGAGGACGAGAAAAATGGAGCAGATTAAGGGTTAAAGTAAAGAGATTAGAGGAGAAGAATAAGTAGAAGACATCACTCATGGAAGGAAGCAACAAAGATGATGTCACGCCGCACTTCCCTAACTCCTCTGTTAATAAACGCCACTAAATCAAGATCAATGCATCCCAAATCAAACTCCGACACTGGGAATGGGAGTCAGTTCCCTAGAGTTAATTTAATGACAGTGTAAAAATGCCAGGATGATGGAAAGACGGGGCAATCACCACAGCTAGTGATGTTCTCTCCAACACCATCCCATCGAATTCTCCCTCACCCAGGTTGCCCTGCTCACTCCCCCCCTGTTCTATTCATCTAATGATGGGAGCAGAATGAGGGAAAATGTCTCAGTGTCAATGGCCCCGCCACTGAGATGCCGTTATTACACCCATAAATCCCTGCTCCGTCTCTCCACCTTCTCCTCCGTCTGTCCTTCTTTCCCCTTTCCTTCCCAGCTTCCATTTCACCGGTTCTGACGCCACCGAGTTTAAATGCACACACAGACGCGCATTTAAACTGTGTGTTAACTTTAAAAAATAACCGTCCATCACTGCATCCGCGCCGACACCTTGGCTTCCTCCAGGCGAGTCTAACTGCTGTCATTAAACAGTGCGAGATCCAGGAATTGTGCAATCCGAGCGTACGTGCCGCGCCGAGCCTTTTCCGGGCACTTCCGTCTGGGTTTTTTTTTTTTTTCTTCTTTCCAACAGACCGGCTGTATTTACATTTTAATAGTCTACATGTGTACACGGGTGTTCTTGTTGACAATGAAGCCAGTAATGAAAGTCCATTAGTCCATTCATCTTTTCAAGGAGGCACTGCACCTTTCGGCAGCCTCTGATTCCAGGGCCCGCTGCTTCATCACCCAGGGATGTGAAGCCTGACTGTTAATGACCGATCCAGCAGCACACAGCCAGGCTGGTGGTAATAAAATAGAAAAAAAAAAAAAAAAAAAAGAAAAGGGAAAGTGCTCATGAACCTGCCTATGCACAATGACTGCTGCAAAATATCTTCAACAGAGAGGACATTTCAGGGAGGTGAGGGTAAAAAAGGGGAGAGGACGAATAACATCGCCGCTCTGATTTACAAACCGACTTTTGTTGAGTGGCACTAAGTGGACTGGTGTGACAAACGGGGTGAAAAGGGAGGCCGTGTGGTTCGGTTCAGAGCGATGTGTGGAAAAACTTGGATTTCACATATAGCGAAGGAATTACAGAGGGTGGGAAAGACGGCGGGGGGAACACGGCCGTTCGTCAGCGCAGGACAGATTTATGTACGTTTGTAATGCGGGGGTGGGAGTGAGCTCAGGACATGCTTATCACGGCTGAAAAAAAAAACTAGAACTGGAGTCAGAAGAGCTGGAGGAGTTAAAGATGCTGAAATTCTCTTTAGGAGAGACAAGGATGGACAGGATCAAGAATGAGGTGATTAGAGGGACAACACAGACAGGAAGGTTTGGAGGAAAATCTAGACAAGACAGATTGAGATGGTTCAGAGGAGGGACAGTGGAGACATTGGTAGAAGAATGATCCTAGAGATGGAGCTACCAGGTAGGAGACAAAGAGGAGATTGATGGATGCAGTGAGGGAGGACATGGAGGTAGTTGGAGTCAGAGTAGAAGATACAGAGGACAGAGGGAGATGGAAATTGTTCTTATTGGTGCAGAACAAACCTTGAACTAAAACAGTGCTTCTCAAATAGTGGGGGCGGGCCCCCGTGGGGGAGCGCGTTGCGATGCTGAGGGGGGCGCGTGTGACCCTGGGGAACATGCTTTTTTCCCGGTGTACGACAATAAAGTGTAATTGCACATCGACTCCAGTAGTTGGCAGTGGTGCTGTCATTGCCCATTGTGCGCAGTGAGTTGAACTATATCTCCTTCTTTTTGTTTTCTTTATGTTAACAAGGATACGATGTTGTAGCTAGAACTATTTTATAGACAAATGCTATTATTCATAGTTGCGGTGGAGAGTGGGTGGTGGGATGGAGGCGCAAATTGTTTTCTTCTTGCTAGGGGGCGGCGTAACAGAAAATAATTGAGAAAACTAAAACAATCATCCATTTTTATCTACATCTATTACCAGGTCTCCTTGTCCGTCACCCAAATCACACTGGACCATACCAGCAACTCATGAATTTCCCAACGCCCCAACTGGGATTGGATCTCACCAATGAGGATCTACAGGAGTTTTGAACGTGTATCAGCCAGGACCACCTGGTCTGAGGACCAGGGTGACCCAGTCTGAGGGTCACCCTGATGTGTCAGTTAGAGAAGGATTCAGACTTTTGGAAGAACCAACAGAACCTGTCACTCATCACAGCTCCACTCTGAACAGTATTGGTGCTGATACTGTCCTAAAGGGACTAAAATCCTTCCCTCCTAATCTGACGTCCTTTCTGTCCGTCATCTTTCCTGATTACTTTGCGTCCTTTGCTAACATACCCTTGCTTCCTCCCCTCGACTGTTTCCCTTGAATTCACACTTGCAGTGAATGGCCTCTAATTAATCTAAGATCATCAGTGGGGAGGGTTTTGCTTGTTTACTCTTATTGGAATTAGCAAGACCTTCGTCCCTGGGGACGCAACGTCAGAGACACAATTAGCTGGCACTAGACTAATTAGAACATGGAGCTAATGACACCTCCACGGCTGCGTCGGCCAGCTTAGGAGGCGCAAAAGGCAATGGAGAAATAATAAAGGGGGAAGGAGGACGGAGGAGGGGGACGGAGCTGGAGAGGGATGTTCACTTGGACGTAAGATCGCAGCTGGACGCAGGTTACGGTGACTAAGCTGACACCAGAGGTGGTTTTGATCCTCAGCTGGCCTCCTACCTTCTCCATTCCGTCTTCCGTGGTCTCTCAGCACCTTGGCAGTTGGTGGACAGCTGGCCTGGCCACCGCTACAGGCTGCCATTACACTGATCATCACCCCTGTCCATCACGCTGCTCCTCTATCTCCCTTTCATCCCCCATTTACCCAAAGGGGAAAGTATGGATGGCCAATTAGCAAAAGGGGGCTGACCCCACAGAAGGCAGTTAAAAAAAAAAAAAAAAAATTAAAAAACCCGGCACATCACAAAAGCACGGGCCGGCGATCACACAGGAGAAGCAGCAAGAAAGAAGCCAAGACGGTCGTAAGCGTTGGGTGGATGAAAAAAAAAAACAGGTCTTTCTTGTGACTAATTCACACAGTACACATCGAATGAAAAGAAAATGAAAAGAGTCAGACGGCACATCTAACTCGACAGGAGTAAGAAGGTCACAGTAACAGTAAACAAGCTTTTACACAGTGAACATGAGCTTTGATCCCGTGCGCAGAGTTAAAGCAGCAGCCCACAAGATTGGGGTTAACCTCATTAGAAGGAGAAGACACCGTGACACCAGCGCCTCCAGCGAGGGTTAACGGAAAGGTCAGGATCAAAATATGGAAGCCTTAGCCATGCTGACATGCTCGTTTGCCTCATGAATAGACCCAAGGGAGAGGAGAAATATCAGGGCTGATCACAGACTCTGTGCCACCGCTTCCTCCGCCTTTCAAACTGTCAGAATGATGAAAGTGTCTCATCAAGTCCTAACAGAGATCCATCTGGGAACAGGGAAAACACTTTCCTGAACTGCTTCCCCTTCTCAGTCTTGTAACTTTTTTTTTTTTTTCGTATTTTCTTAACAATGTCTCAACACCAGAATGATGATTTCAGACTACAAAGGCACAGGAGCAGGGATGAAACAGTAAATTCAAGGTCAAGACAAACCAAATAAATCTCCCTCTGTGTTCATGGGAGCGAGGAGGAACTTGCGATGAGAGCAGCTCAAAAATCCTCCAGACTTTTCAAAGACACAAAACACAGACACGCTCCACCTTCCGCCGTCTTAGGCGTAGCAGTCTGAGCACGTAACAACTGGACAAAGGCTGCCTTTTATATCTCTAATCAGTTCTAACTTAAAAATCAAGTAAAATTATGTCAAAAGATTTATTTTCCTGTCAAATACATTATGTTTTACTGATCTTCCTTCTCCGAGGAAGTAGACTCCATGACTGTCACCTAAATCTCTGCCCTTCTAGGGGACTACTGCCCCTCTTTGAGACCCCAGTGGACTGGCGTCCAGAGGGTTAGGGTTCAAATCTGCCAAGTGACCACTAAGGTCCACTGAGCATGGCTCAAATCTGCCCACTGTTCACTTAAGTGAAGGGTTAAATACAGAGGTTGAATTTCCTTGTGTGCAGTGGAGTGAATCACAATGTCAAGGAGCCTTCCTTCCTTCCTTCCTTCCTTCCTTCCTTCCTTCCTTCCTTCCTTCCTTCCTTCCTTCCTTCCTTCCTTCCTTCCTTCCTTCCTTCCTTCCTTCAACAGCATGGTAGAACATACTGGCCATGCAATGTCAGAACATACAACGCCTGTCAAGACATTTCCTTGTCCATAAACCACCGTTGCTGTCTTCTCTTTTTTTTTTTTGGCCTGTGCACAGAATGCCACAAATTGCCAGGGAAATTCTCATCATCTAATCTCTGGCGGAGCAATTGTGAGCATTCGTGCATCTCCGCGCATCTTTATTTACATTAAATTATATTACATTACACTACATTTGGCAGACGCTTTTATTCAAAGCAGTTACTACAGTCTATTGGCGAAAGATGCTGCTTGTAAAAAAGGTTGCAAAGTGTAAAGCGTGCACTTTTCAGCTAGAGTGCCCTCTAGTGGATATCAGTGTAAAAATAGCAAATGTAAATTTTTCAGTGGTACATGAGGGTTAGGTTTTGATTGTAAAATACATAAAAAATGTGAAACTATATGTTTTAATATATAAGTCGCACCTGAGTTTATGTTGCAAACGCAGGCGAAAAAAAAGAAGAAAAAATGTGTCGACTTTTCCGTCGTTTGTTTACATTGGAGCTGTTGCGTTCAGGTATTTATTCATGCAACCAACAGTGTAAGTGCAGGTTGTTTTTTCAAGCTAGTGCACGTATGTGTCCGTGTGTGAGTGAGCGTCAGGGGACCTCCCCCGCAACAGCCAAGTTTGTTCCTGTGCGAGGCTGATGAATGAGGGCTAGTAACAGCCTGGACACTCCCATTTAACACAGCCAACATCCACTGGAGCCGACAGTTGCAGCTGTGGGAATAAACACACACACACACACACACACATGCAGGAGCACCAATCAAACACCTTCACGTACACAGTAAAAACATGCAGCTTTAAACCCCACACGCCAAGTGATCAAAAGTTCTAGGGAAATAAAATGGAAATGCAGAAACAACAGTTTCATTTGTGCGTGTAAGAACCGGGGCCCGTGTTCGTACTGATCAATGTCGGTCGCTGCAGAGTAAACGCGACGCATCGTAACGTTCTCCTGAGAATTTTCCAAACTGCCTGTTGACTGATTGCGGTGTAAAGGCTGTCGGGAGAATCAGAATGTGCAGGAAAGGATGTATCGTTTACTCTGGCTCCCGAGGGTCCTCCGCTAGTTCCTCTCAGGTTCTCACCCACAGAGGGATCCAACAAGGTGTGATGTGTTGCGCAAAACAACACACGTTAGACCAAACAAGACCTGGTGGTGTTTAGTCTGCACAGTTTAACCCGTTAAAGATTCAGTAACGAAGAGATTGAATGGATAAAGTGAAAAAAGGAACAACGTAGACGTGTGGCTTTTTTTTAACATTCCATAAATATTATTTATGGAATGAACTTGTTTGGCTTTTCAAAACCTACAAAGCAGAAAAAGTAATCTTACTGTGAAATTAAACTCAATAAATTATTTCTATTTGTTCAAGATTAATGAGAAAATAATAATTAAAAAAAAAAAACAAACACCGTCAACGAACCGTAGCTGTGAAGAACTAAACAAGATCAATTTGATTCAAACTAAGCGACTGATCTCTTTAATTTCCTTGAACATTAACTATCAACACAATCAAAGTTCTTAATATGGCTTGCAACTTCAATATTTTAATTTATACTTAAAGCTAAAGCAAAGTAAATGCAGTTTTTCATCTACGTGTATCAAATATCACTGATCTTCCCTGTGATGCTTATTCTTGTTACCTACGTCTACCACAGGGACGATTTTGTTGTTGTTGTTGTTGTTGTTGTTGTTGTTCACAAAAGAGATATAGCAAAAAAAATTGTCTTTATCTGCTTGATTTTGTTTCTGCTTTCATGACAAAGAACAAATTACACACAAATAAAAGCCCAAAAATCAGTGTTTCCGACATTTATTTGACCCATTTTCACGTCAGTCAGGTGGTCAAATCCATCCACTAGGGGGCTCGGTGAGCACAAATATTTTTACAGTATATGCTGCAGTTTATTTAAACTTTATTTTTGTGAAGTGAATATTCCGGCCCACTGATGTCCAGCCGCCTCTACTTCAAAATAAAGATATCCGATAGATAGGAAAATAAAATTAAATTAAGAAAAAACATGGTAGATAGACAGAACTTCAGTATTAAGAGTTCAAACACAGAAAAAAAAAAAAAAAAAACTAGAAGCAGAAGCGTGTTCCTGCTGTATTTAATTAGGAGTCAAACATGTGGTATTTAAATGGCAAATTAGTTACACTGTGAATTGGCTGCGTTGGTCCAGGCTGCAGTGATGAGCACGTATCTCCTGCTCAGGGGATGCCCACACATGCCAACACACACACACACACACACACACACACACACCCTCACACACAAACAAAGCCACACGACCCGCTGAGAAAAACTATAACAGCCCGCATTTCATTTTACTATTAATTAAGTCGGAAGCCCGAGAGCCCCAACTCACTCCCCTCGTGCCCCTCATACACAAACACACAAACACACACAGTGATTGCGGTGCACAGTCGTGTGTGTGGGTCCGTGTGTGTGTGTAAATTAACAGGCCTCTGATCATCTGGTGTGTTAATTCTAACATATGTGAGAAATCAGGACAAATGAACGACTATGGTTCACTTCACTGACCTGTCATATAACGTTTGAGCCAATTAATCTGCTTTTTTACCTAATAATGCTAACATGCCGCTAATGCTAACATGTTGGAATTGTTCCTTTTTTGTGACACGAAATGTGACCTCTGTATTTAACCTTTGAGAGCCATGCTCAGTGGACCTCAGTGGTACCTTGGCGATAGGGGGAATCGAACCAGGGACCTTACAGACCCAGGTCTGCTTCCTTAACCACTGGGCCACCCACCTTGTCACAAGAATTTGAGTTGAATAAACAAGAGATGCTTCAATCCTTAAAATTGAGTATTGCTTCAGGATTGCATAAAACAGCAGAACCTACATCCAGTCTGATCCGATCCGATACCTGAGCCCAAATGCTCAACGTAACCGTGAGCAGAAACGTTATCATGATGATAACGGGGGGATTGGATTGGAGTGTAATGAGATTCTATCAGGCAATAATGAGACACTGCATGGTACCGTGGTGTTTTATCTCGTAATCCTGAGATTCCATCTCGGAATAATGACTGTCTTTAACCTGATGATACTCTTTACCATGTGATTAAGTCCCATCAGAAGATTGTTCTCATTATTAGATTGGACTTCATTATTGAAATGCTTTGCTTTATGAAGGACGGACGGATTCGATACCTGATGTGGAAAAGTAGTGGTTTAATAATTGGTCAAAATTCAAGGCATGGACATCCAGGGATCCATGCTGTGGACATGTCCTCAGCAAGAGGACATGTTCCCAATGACGTAATGATGATGAGAGTCTCATAATAAGATTACTTTTGAATTGTTAAGGATGTCTGATCCGATACTAGGATAAGTATTGGTCTACTGTTGGTCAAATATAGGGCTTGAATCTTTCTGATCCAATACCTAACCCCAGGGGTGTCCACACTTTTTTGTCTCGTGACCTTCTTTTCAAATGTCCAGTTTGAAGTGATCTACCTGGATTGAAAAACTTTAAGTATATTTACTTATACTGTATACGCTGGATGTCTTACTCTCTACATTGACATATAACATATTTTATACTGTCTGACTCAATACCTACATGATTCTCACTTTAGCTCAGTGATTAGCATCTTGAACAACAGTTACATTTCTATTTTTTTATAACTTTTTCTAATGATTACTCAGGATCTACCCTAACCCCCTATGGAGATCTACTGGTAGATCCAGATCTACCTGTTGGATGCCACTGCCTTAGCCAAATACTCAACTTAATATTGGAGGAGAAAATAACATATCGGATTGGTATCGGAGTGTATGTTACAAGCAGATACTCCAAGTTCCAGTATCAGTACCTGATATTAAAAAAAGTATCGAGTCATCCCAAGAATCAACAAACACAACTCTGGAGCTGCATGTTATAATTATGTTATTTCTTAATGAATTTAATTAAGATTAAATTCCTTTTTTTGTCATTTTCACACCAGAGCGCACAATGAAATTTGGCCTCTGCATTTAACCCATCATCAAAACTTGGCGGTAGGGGGATTCAAACCGCTGACCTTGCGGACCCAAGTCCGCTTCCTTAACCACTAAGCCACCACTGCCGCCAATTTAGTGAATTACATCATAATACAGACTAAACTACACAGTCCACAAATGCCATGTTCTGACCCGACCTCCGCTGTTACACCCTGGTCTGGGACTAACAGTAAGAAGAAACCAGACACCTCCCACCTAGACCCTCAGTCCAAGCCAAGGAAACACACATCGTGACTTTTGGTGTGAGGTGGAGGCGTGGTGCTGCCTCCTCTCGTCCGGTCCATCTGTCCGTCGGTCCATTCGGTGCCTAACATGTGTTGTGGTGCAAACGAGACCTGCTGGCTCCGCGCTACAACACCGCTTTTTAATTGGACCTTTTGATCTGTGGCTAATTCCACTAATTAGCGACACTATTTTCCCGACGGAGTATTTTCTCTGCTGTGCAAGTGTGTATTTGTGTATTTGTGTCAGTCTCGCTGCCTCTTTTCTAACTACCCACCCAGCCAACTGTCGGCTGGCATTTAAAAGGGCCTCCAAACGACAAAAGGAAGAAAAAAAAAAAAGAAACATAGCATGGAACAGACAGGTGCACGGTTAATGGTAATAAAGATAGATTTAAAAAAAAAGCACAGATGCTCATTAAACAGCCTTAACGCAAGCAAATAAGCAGTGTGTTTTATTTGACTGTATAATTTTACGTCACGTCTACAGAGTCAGGAAACAAACACACGGAAGCTCTTGGCTGTGGCACCAACCGGGCCGAGGTGAATGGCATTTATATTCACTGACATTATGAGGCGATGACTTTCTATTAGTGTTTGCATGTGATAAAACACCAGTAAACACACAAATGCACCGGACAAAAACACGGTGAGTTTCTCACCTGTTTTCATTAGTGGACGATCCCGACGATGGGATTAATGACAAATTTTTGTGACGAAGATTCTCAGTTAAAGTTGACGATCAAAGACATGAGTTGGGCAACTTGAGGCTTCAAGAGGCTGCTTTTATTTTGTTAAATCTTCAAAAATCAGAGCTGGTTTTTACAGTTCTCTGTTGTACATGTTGTTGGGGACGAATACGTTTCTTTCAAGACTTTCTTGAACGAAACTACTCCAGTCCACAGTCTGTCTTAGTCTGTTTGACAACTTTGCTCTCAGCTTGTCAGGCGTCAACTCAGAAACCTGGAGTTTAACCTGGAGTTGAAGCTTCCACAAACAGAGTGAGAAGAGAAAAAAAAAAAAGGAAAACACAGGATTTTTACTTAAGTTTGTTGTAGAAGTAGTGGAGATACTGCTCCTTCAACCTTGTATCTTCTACTCTACCTCCATCTCCTCCCTCACTGCGTCCATCAATCTCCTCTTTGTCTCCTACCTGGTAGCTCCATCTCTAGGATCATTCTTCCACCAATGTCTCCACTGTCCCTCCTCTCAACATGTCCAAACCATCTCAATCTGTCTCCTCTAGCCTTTTTCTCCAAACCTTCCTGTCTGTGTTGTCCCTCTAATCACTTGGTTGCTCCATCTCTAGGATCATTCTACTCCAACATATTCTTAATTTAACCACATAAACGAAAAAAAAACATAGTTATTTTCTTTTCAGCTTGTCCCCTTGGTCAGGTGTCTCACCAGCGAATCAACATTAACCATCTCCCCTTGTCCTCTGTATCTTCTCCTCTAACTCCATCTCCTCCCTCACTGCGTCCATCAATCTCCTCTTTGTCTCCTACCTGGTAGCTCCATCTCTAGGATCATTCTTCCACCAATGTCTCCACTGTCCCTCCTCTGAACATGTCCAAACCATCTCAATCTGTCTCCGCTAGCCTTTTTCTCCAAACCTTCCTGTCTGTCTTGTCCCTCTAATCACCTCATTCCTGATCCTGTCCATCCTTGTCTCTCCTAAAGAGATGAAATAATGAAGTGAAAATGTTATTTTATTTGGAGAAGACAAAGTAAACCTTTCATTTGACCAAACTGCAGAGATAACTGGGGTAAAACATTGAATGAGCGTCGAGAAGATATGAATCATCTTGACCTGGACATGATTATCTGACGACTTAAGGATCAAACAAATATTCTAACAAATTAAACTGCGAACAGATCAATAATAAAACCATTAGTGTTTTTGTGTGGATACTTTGATGAATGTTGCCCGTGTCACCGCTGCCTCGCGTTTACAGCCGAGTGTTCCTCTTATGATTTTTATCTCTGTCTCTTA
>JAFBJS010000160.1:113764-124655 GCA_016785265.1 Paraplagusia blochii
GACAGCTCACAGTCTGTCCATCTCACACCAGCCTGAGCATGACTCCACACACACACACACACACACACACACACACCACCCTCTGAACAAGTGCCGCAGCATAGATTAGCATCTCAAATCTCAGCAGCAGTCCAGGAGACAGGCCTTGATTATGTCCATCATCTTGCAGCTCCTCCAACATCACAGACATCATGTCAGAACATCGTCAGTAATATTAAACTGCTGAGCCATCGGTAGGAGACGTCCAGGGTCTGCAGACCTATTCATTATCAATATAAGCGTTGAACTCACTGCACAGGTCAGGAAAAGTAACCAATCAGCAGCGAGAACACAGGCTCTGATTGGTAAAGGACGGAGATTTTCATTGGGAAAAAAAAAAAATCTATTATGGAAATGATCAACAATGACCAAACATAATAAAAATATAATTTTTAAAAAGCCTAAAATATGAAATTATTTCTTCTACTTCAACATATTCTCAGTTATTTTCTTTTCAGCTTGTCCCCGTGGTCAGGTGTCTCACCAGCGAATCAACATTAACCATCTACCCTTGTCCTCTGTATCTTCTCCTTTAACTCCAACTACCTGCATCACTGCGTCCAACAGTCTCCTCTTTGTCTCCTACCTGGTAGCTCCATCTCTAGGATCATTCTTCTACCAATGTCTCCACTGTCCCTCCTCTGAACATGTCCAAACCATCTCAATCTGTCTTCTCTGTCTTCTTTTTCTCCAAACCTTCCTGTCTGTGTTGTCCCTCTAATCACCTCATTCCTGGTCCTGTCCATCCTTGTCTCTCCTAAAGAGAATCTCCAGCTCTGCCTCTTGTTCATAGATATTTTATTTCAGAGATTAAAAAAAAAAAGTTCTCCCGATGCTGTGACCAGACGTAGTCTCCATCATTACTACCACCATCATACATGAAGGTGTCCTAATGTCCCCGGCCTTTACATCAGCTCAGAGTTTTCTTTACCTGCTCTGTTCGATCTGCAGGTTTGTCTCAACTCCTGTCCTTCATTAACTGAACAGTTTATTTCTGTTTCAATCACTTTGGCTTAAAAAAAAATAAAATAAAAAAACTGTATTTCACTGCTGCATCAAGATGTTGTCAGGTCCAGGTAAAACTTTAGGAAATCTTACCTTCGTCACGTATTCTCCGGGGCTTAGGACTTTTCCAGCTTGGAGCCATGCGAGGACAGCAGGCAGGCTGGTCCAATATCGTGGATATTTGAAGGTCATGCACATTCAGCAGCTGTTTTCAACTTTCCTGCTTCTCCACAAAGAGTTCATCTCCAAACCATGGTGAGGTTTATTGTGCACAGTGACACGAAGAACTGGTTCATCATCCATTAATACCAGTCGGTGACCTGATCCCGGTAAACCAGCTAGTTGAAGTATTTGGCAAAAAGATTTGACCTTGACTTCGTCTCTGCAGTTTGGGACACCACCATTGTCAGTCGCACAAAGTTCTTTTTTAGTCCAATCAAATAATCCACAGACACCCAGGAGCAACAGCCACAGAGAAGAGCAGAATACGTTTCAACCCAGGACACCAGGTGAGACCAGTGACAGTGATGAACTGGTACTGACAGGACACAGGTGAGTGTGATGACACTGATTAACCACACAGAAACACACACAGACCTGGCAGGGAAAGAGAATTTCAAGCTCAAAACCTATTTCTTTATCCTGGATTTCTTCAAAATAAATTTGACTTTTCAAAAAAAATTCAAATTTTACATGAAGTTAAGATAAGTCAAAGGATAAAAAAATCATCAAAAAAGAACATCTGGCCATTGTTCAATTCCTCAGCGTTAGGGTGAGGATTAGAGAGATGCTGGAGTCAATTATACATAAAAGTTTCCAGATTTAGAAGATGAAAAATTACAGGTCAGTGGATTTTTTTTTTTTTTAAACCTTTTTTGTTTATTGGAGCAGCTGCTAAATTTCCCACTTCTTCCTCTCTGAACACAACCTGCCTCAGGTTAGTCCCCGGAACACACTCCACGCACACACACAAAAAAACGCAATCGTGCCTGGGGCACTAACACACACACACAAACCCACCGACGTGCACACACTCATACGCAGTCCGTGTTATTAGGGAGAACAGCCTCAGAGACGCACCGTCCTAATTAAGTAAATGAGTGAATCACAGGGGCAGATGGTGAGAAGGAAAAAAAAAAAAAAAAAGGTAAAATTCCCACTTCTTCATCGGCAACTGTTCTCTTCCTCTCACCTCGGCCTCGGTGTCGGTTCAATTTCGCCTTGTGTTATTATTTCACACAGGCAGAAGAGACTTCACCTTCACTGTCTCTCACTGTCCCGGTGCCTCTTATCCAATAATATCTCCGTTAGCTTCCTTACAGCTGACTTTACAGTCATGTCATATGTCCCGCAGCTACGTGTCATCTCTGCTGAAGGAAATGAAACCCTCAGGTGGAAGGAAATGACAGAAAAAGAGCCGCTGTGATCAATACCACCCGCGTATCTTCCCTGTTGCTTCACGTCTGTTTGGTGCTTTTATAGAACCTGACTGGTCGGGTCTACAGATGTATAATCCCAATCCCAAATCCGTCACAGTTTGTCTTCCTCCACAGAACCACACTATGAGTAAAAAATGTGTGTGATCACATGTCAATGTCACTGCAGATTCAAACCAATCTGTGTTTTTTGTCGTAGATGTTGTTTGGGTTCCAGGTCACAAAGGGTTCCATACGTAACATGTTGATTGGTTAATTCATGCACTTAATGCAAATGAGAAATTATTCCCAGATTATGAATAAAAACAGGAGAATAACTCAGTGTCTAAAAACTATAAGAGAAGTCACTAAAACAACAGTTTTTCCAAGTTACAACTTAGCAACTTTTGGAATTTTTCTCATGATACAATGAGATCTGATTGCCCAAAACCAAGCAACATTTCCCACTGCACACTGCCACACAATTGGACAACCATTACTTACTGGTTATCGCTTGGTCATTTCACCAAGCAGTTGGCTCCACCCAAATCACATTGCACCATATTGTGAGCCTTCTTGTTGGTGGTGGGCCCACAAGAAGCTCAGAGCACCTCAGTGACAACCTGGCAGCTGGTGGATTCGAACCGGGGACCTTGCGGACCCAAGTCCGCTTCCTTAACCACTAGGCCACCACTGCCCAATTTTAATACAATAATATATAATATTTTTAACACACATAGGAAGGTTTGGAGAAAAAGCTAGAGAAGACAGATTGAGATGGTTTGGACATGTTCAGAGGAGGGACAGTGAATACATTAGTAGAAGAATAATCCTAGAGATGGAGCTACCAGGTAGGAGACAAAGAGGAGATTGATGGACATGGAGATAGAGATGGTTGGAGTTAGAGTAGAAGATGGGGTAGAAAACGTATGATCAGAGCACCTCAGCTGTTGGGATCGAACCTGAGACCCTGTGGACCCAAGTACGCTTCCTTAACCACTAGGCCACCACCAACTATGTCATCTGATCATTTATTTTAACAATAGAAATTAATAAACAACACGAACTTCATGTTTTTTTTTCCATAATTAAATTCCCAAAGATTTCTGGACTGGATTCCCCTTCAAAGATTTAATCCAGGACAAAAGGCTACGGCAGAGACAACAATGACTTCTGTGAGTGGACCTGTTTGTACGGCCCACTGCCCCAGAGTGAAGACATGATTTCAGAGGAGTCAAAGCCTTTTGAGAAATTCATTTTCAAACAGAACACGGGTTCACGGAGGGCACCGGCGTGACGGTGTGAAGCGCAGTCTCATAGCGTTGGACGATGGGACCACGTGCGCTCAAGCATCTATCTGTCCGCGTATTCACCTTGGCTTTTCTAAACGTCTCACTGTCTGGCTTTATAGGATTGTTCTGTTGTTGTCCTTTGTCTTTCTTCAAGAGGAACGAGGAACTCACCGGAGTTTGACGAAACCTACGCTGAATGTAGATCAAGAATTTGGTGTCGTGAATATTGTCTTACAGTAGGTCGTACACGGAGGATTTTTTTTTTTCTCTTTTTTCTTCGATGCTTTTGTGTTTTTGCATTTGTCACTTGGTTTTCTTTGACGGCTTTGAACTAATTTTTCTCTTTTATCATTTTGACTCTAGTGATTACCGTAATTTCCGGACTATAAGCCACACCCAATACATTTTTTAAAGGAAAAAACATTTTGTACAAACATAAGCCGCACCTTACTATAAGCCGCCATGATGAGGGTCAGTTTATGCTAATTTTATTCATGTACGAAGTGCGTTATCGTACGTTGTACTTCTTTTTCTTCTATGGTGTTTGTCCCTTGTCTTGTTGGGTAAATCCTGTGATAGGAGTTGAGGTGGAGGCCATGTGCCAAGATTTCTGCCTCACCACCACCTGTATTGGGGCTGACGCGTTACTTGTAACGAAACAACTTTTTTCCATAACTAATAACGTAACGCGTTACTTTTCCCATTCAGTTATTGTTACTGTGCTGTAAAGGGGCTCGTTACTCGTTAACTATCTGTGGTCCAAATGGACGGTTTCTCCCGGACAGGAAGAGAGGACTGGTTGACATAGGTTAACGTTTCAGGCTAAGCCAATCAGAAAGAGACCTGGGCGGGTTTTCTCGCCTTACAAGGAAATAAACAGTCTCACACACACACACCCACAAGCAAGACATTTTATTATGAAACACAAAACGTTTAATGTGTTTTTATTATTTTCATTAAAGTAATATTAGTTACTTTTATAATTTAGTAACTAGTGACATAACTAGTGACTTTTTCAGAGTGGTAACTAGAAAAGTAATAAGTTACTTTTTTAAAGTAACATGCCCAACAATGCTAAAGAACATTTTTAATGTGTTTTTAAAGTAAAGTAACTATTTATCAGTTACTTTTATAAATCAGTAACTAGTAACATAACTAGTTACTTTCTCAGAGTGGTAACTAGAAAAGTAATAAGTTACTTTTTTAAAGTAAATTGCCCAACACTAACCACCACATATTTCCACTTCATCCTTATCTACAGATAAGGATTTAGGTTCCAAGGAAGAAAAACATTAAAATTACTAAACATCTAACACGCATATGAGCTAGTTTTGCTGTTATCATGACATTTGTCCAAACAAATGTACTTTTAGTGGAACCATATATTAGACCAGATTGTACATGAATGTAAAAAAAAAACTCTATGAATAATGTTTTGAATATTTTCAACAAAGTATTTGGACAGACTCAACGTCTTTGTTTCAAGAAGACAAAGACGCACCAGGAACTCGAAGGAAGTACGAACAAAAAAAAAAAAAAAACACGAGAAATAGATGTCCCTGCATCCCCGAGAGGAACATATAGATCTCTACACACTTCACAGTCACACAACACAGGCTTGACGAGAACACACACACACACAGCCCACTGCACACACACACACACACACACACACACTTTTTTAAAGTAAATTGCCCAACACTAACCATCACATATTTCCACTTCATCCTTATCTACAGATAAGGATTTAGGTTCCAAGGAAGAAAAACATTAAAATTACTAAACATCTAACACGCATATGAGCTAGTTTTGCTGTTATCATGACATTTGTCCAAACAAATGTACTTTTAGTGGAACCATATATTAGACCAGATTGTACATGAATGTAAAAAAAAAACTTAATTAAATTAAGTTATTAAATAAAATGTTTAATTGAAATATCTAGATTTTAAATGAAATAAGTGGATACATTGGTAGAAGAATGATCGTAGAGCTGGAGCTACCAGGTAGGAGCCAAAGAGGAGATTGATGGAGGACATGGAGGTAGTTGGAGTCAGAGTAGAAGATACAGAGGACAGAGGAAGATGGAAAATGTTGACTCACTGTGGCAACCTCTGAAAAAAGGGACAAGTTCCAAGAAGAAGAAGAACAGATGTTGGACAATTCATTGTTTTCATATTATTATGAATAATGTTTGGACAGACTCAACGTCTTTGTTTCAAGAAGACAAAGACGCACCAGGAACTCGAAGGAAGTACGAACAAAAAAAAAAAAAAAACACGAGATATAGATGTCCCTGCATCCCCGAGAGGAACATATAGATCTCTACACACTTCACAGTCACACAACACAGGCTTGACGAGAACACACACACACACACACACACACACACAAACTCGCAGCCACACTGACGTGTGTGTGCGCTCCTGATTAATTGGAGCGTTCAGCGGTGGTGATAGCTGCACTCCTCAGAGACAACGCGCTGTCGCCCTCACTCCACCTTAACCTCTGCTGGACACACACACAAGGACACACACACACAGAGACAGACAGACAGACGCACACCGATGGAATGAGAACACACTTCCTTCCTGTATCTCTGCAGCACTAGTCGTCTCACTTTCACCTCGCCCAGAGCTACACAGGGTTGGGGGGTGGGAGCAAGTGGTTAAGGGGTGACACCAGGGAGTGTGTGTCTGTGTGTGTGTGTGTGTGTGTGTGTGTGTGTGCCAAGAAAAAACAGACACACCCAGACCTCTGAATATCCGTACACTACAGACACGTTTCCAAAACTTTTCTCATCGATCATGTGGAAAGAGGGTGACTGACCATCTCTCTCTCACACACACACACACACACACACACACACACACACACACACACACACACACACACACACACACACACACACACACACACACACACACACACACACACACTGCAGCCTCAGAGCAGCTGAAGTCTGAGTCTCTGTCTGCTGTAGGATCTAAGGTGACTGGGGAACGACGGAGGGGACAACAGAGGTGCGGACGGATGATAAGGAAAACAAGTGTCGTCAAAGAAAAGAGCCTCCACCCCTGATCAAGGTGTTGTCCCCCACTGAACTACCCACAATGCCCCACTATCACCCTCCCCTCTCTCTCCCTCCATTGTCTTCTTTTCATCCTCTCATGTCCGGCCCTTATCTATCCTTAGAGACTTTTCATCTCTTTTACATCCACTTTGTCTGGCTTTGTCTTCTGCTGCTCGTGGTCTCTCTCTCTCAGTCGCTCTCTATTCCCTCTCGCCCGAGTCAGCTGTCAAGGCTGCCACTTCCTCACACCCACTCATTTATTACAGGTCACCAGCCCAGAAAAGGCTGCTTAAAGAGAAGGACGATGTGTCCCACATGGACTCACAATAAAACACACACTTAAATCACCTCTGTCTCATGCAGTGTCTTATTCATGTGTTTTCCTACAGAAGGGAAATGCAGTGACTGTAGCAGACAGGTGTATTTGTTTGTCTTTCATCTTCACACTACTGTATGTACAGCCTAATACCATGTGTCTTCACCGTCAGACCAGGAACCGCACCAGGAGCATTTACATGAATGGTTGTCCCATAAGTCCATTCATAGCTGCTTTGGTTCTTCTGTGCAATGATTCAGTGAGAGGCTGCAGACCATTGACATGGATTTTGTCCTGACCTCAGTCACAGCAAGCACGAAAATACCATCAGAAGCTGGTCATGTGTCCATGAAAGGACAGACATGGTCTCCAACCAAAGGTTTCCAGGTAAGGTATAGAGGTTCTGCTACAACTTGGAATAAATTCTAGTTTTATCGTTTTTTTTTTTTGTTTTGTTTTGTCCAGGGTTCACTTCCTTGGCTGGGTTGGCGCCCGCTAGTGGACTCACCACCTGAAAGACTGTTTATGAGGGGCTGGTACAGTTGAGTGTGATTTGGGTGGTGGATTTTCAATTAAAAAAAAAAAAAAAATCCTCAGAGTAAGAGTAGCTTCATACAAAACACGATAAGTTGCTCGAGTGTAACAGCCAAATTTAATTTTTTTTTTTCATATAAGTAACATTTTTTACGGCGGAATTTTCTAATTCTATGACCAAAAACAGACATTTTATCTTGAAAGTCTAGTTACGATAACAATAGAATGGAGAACGAGCTAATAAATAGGTATTTTCCATAAAAAAAAGATTATATTTCACCCCTGAGTATATGTCGCAAATCCAAGCGAAGGATTAAAAACATGCAACATTTTTACAAATATGGAAGAATTAGTTCATTTATTTATTTCAACCTCTTATTTGAATTCTACTCCAAATTAAAATAATATATATATATTTTTTTAGTTTTCCTGAGTTTCAGAAATAGTCACTATTATTCGTTGTTATTTTGCAAAATTATTTGAAGGATGTTTACGAAAAACATAATACATTACATTAACTGTTGCCCTTTCTGAACCGTCCAATCCGAGCAGACTAATTTGCTGATGTTTATCCCATTTCACCTTGTTTTTACCTTTTTTTTTAATTGTATTTTTTGGCTTTATCTTTACCTTGTATAATTATTTCAAAGTAAACACAATAGTGAGTTTTTGGACCCATTTTAACTTTTAACGTCATACACTGTAGTTAAGTAATTACAGCTTTAATTGTAATAAGAGAAATATCACTTACAGTACGTGTTAATGAATGAATGAAGAATAATAAGCTCTTGTTGTTGTTTTTCTTCAAAGTAAGGAAATATCATTACTTTGCGTTGCAATTAAGCAGATTCACTTCCGCGTATATCGTAAGAAGGATCACCACCTACAGGCCTGACGGCGTCGCAGCAGGTGATTGTGATGACGCAAAAAGACGGGCACAGAATCAGCTTTAAATGTGAAAAAAAAAAAGGAGTTTGAAGACAGTAAAAAGGCAATTGAGACACAAATGAGAAAAGAGGCTGAGAGAGAGACAGACACCAAGGTAAATGATAGAGTGTTTGGAGCCTGATGCTGCTTTGCCAAGGAAGAGCTGCCAATCAGAGGAGGATGAACACCGTTACACTTCCTGCACTGGCTTAGTGCCTGGGCTTAGTAGCAGCACTACAACTGAGAGTTCTCTGCCAAACACTCAGACGCCGGGGAAGTACACACAGACACACTGATGGGAGGGTTACAGTAAGGTTATGTATCCATATTTAAAAACCAAGTATTTAAAGCAGGAGTCACCAAGGTCAAAAGTGAGAAAAAAAAAAACCATTTCAACAGGATGTTGAGATGCAGAAGTCAGATGTGTATCTTCGTCTTCTCCTTTCGTCTTGTCCCTTTTCTCAGGGGTTACCACAGCGAGTCAACAATTTCCATCTCCCTCTGTCCTCTGTATCTTCTCCTCTGACTCCACCTACCTCCATGTCCTCCCTCTCTGCATCAATCAATCTCCTCTTTGTCTCCTACCTGGTAGCTCCATCTCTAGGATCATTCTTCTACACATGTATCCACTGTCTGTCCTCTGAACATGTCCAAAAACACTAGCTATAGCATTTAATTCCTACTAGGAGCTGCAAAGGATAAATAGGATCTCACATCAACAAAACTTTATTTAACATTATTTTACATTTTAAGTCAGTGTTTCCCAAACTTTTTTTATGAACCTTCTCCACCCAAGTCAACAGACATTATTAGTAAATCACTGACCATTAATACGTAGCAAAAACACTGACAGAGCAAAGAAGAACCAAAAAGAAAAAAATATTCACCTTTACTACCTTTGAGGAGTCAATAAAAGTCAAGAAATGAGAAGTATCAAAGTCCATTTGGCAAACAAAAAGTTAATACAGTTAACCTACCTAACTACTTAGCCAAATAGTTATTGTAAAGCTTTATTGTAAATGTAATTGTGCCAAGTAATCCTAGAGGAGAGAACAAGTGCTTTATTAAGAGGGGACGGAAACTGAAAACTAAAACGGTCCGATGTACAGACAGAAAATATCAACAGTAAAGCAAAGGCTAAAGAAGCTGATGATCATGTGACCATGTCAGAATGTTAACTGGTCAAGTCAAACGCCACAAACAAACTCGAAAGTAAAAAAATAAAGTGAGTTTTACGTGTGAAGACAAACCAAAAAAAAACAACAGAAAAAACAACGAGCTGCAGGAAGAAGAGGAAAAAAAAACACAATAAGAGATATTAACAGATGAGATTCACTACAGAAGTGTGTGTCTGTGTGAGCGGAAGTGTGTGTGGTTCACAAAGAAACAAAGATAAGGGACGCCGGGAAAAAAAAAAGTGAATAAAATAAAAGTCCACATAAAAAAAGGAAAAGGTTCTTAAATAAGAGGGCAAACTCAAAGTGGTGTCAGGAAGCCTGCACTGTGTGTGTGTGTGTGTGTGTGTGTTGATCCGAGTCTCTCTCACCCAGGATGGAAGCATTTGTCTCTGAGTGGAATTACAAGTGGCGCCCTGAACAAACCCTAAAGTGGTTCTAGAACAGTGGCTCTCAAACTTTTTCAACTGACTTTCATCTGAGAAAATACTGAGTTCTCAAGGTAAATGTTCACTTCGCTGCTGCTGCTGCTGCTGCACAATTTATATTTTAATTCAACAATTCTCTCCATTTTCAAACTCATTGAAGGCAACAGGCCAGACTCAGGCCTCAACTTCCTGGACCTTTATTGCAATAATGCAGTGTTTTTCTACCGTGGAGTTAGTGACACATATGGGATCAACTGGAATCCTGGTCTGGGCCACTGACCAAATAGAGGTGCGTTCACCTCCGGGTCAGGAGTCAATCCCAGTTAGGGCTGTTGGCTCCTTCCAGTGGACTCACCACCTGGACGAATGTCCATGAGGGGTCTGGAAGGGTAGAGTGTGATTTGGGTGGCGGTGGTTGAGACAGCTGCCCCTTGTTACCTGGTATGGATTAGTGGACAAGATGGGTAGATGGACGGAAGACAAAATAGTGCTGTGTCCAACTCACTGGTAAAGCAAAAGCTCAAATAACTGTCATAAACATGACCTGAAAGAGAGGTCCATCAACAAATGACGACCCGTCAAAATGAGCAACAACTTTTCCAACCAAAACAATGAAACAGAAAGTTATAAAATATTGAAAAAAAAAAAAAATATATATATATATATAAATATATATATATATATATA
>JAFBJS010000160.1:143726-161182 GCA_016785265.1 Paraplagusia blochii
ACAGATAGGTATCTATCTATAGCATTGGAATCCTTTCATTTCTAAGATTAATGCTGAACAGGTTCCAATGCTCCTCCTTCATGCGAGACAAACGCTGCTCCCTGTTAATAAAGCAGCAGGAATATGGATTTACACTTATTTCTACAGAGTTTTCCTGCTTTGTGTCGCCTTTATGAGATGAAAAACCATGGAAAAGACTCATCTTACAGCAGCTGAGAGTTAGTTAAAATTATTTTACCAAAACTGGGCCTTTGCACGTTATGATTAAAACCTAGAGTGGCAAAAAATAATCAATCACCAAACCGGGGGTTTCCACATTTTAGATTCAGACTGGAAAAAAAAAGACAATGCTGCAAACCAGGGGCGTAGCCAGAACCCATAAAATGGGTGCCCCCCCTCCCAAAAAAAAAAAAATCAGTGGGGCCCAATCTTAAAGTATTGTAGATCAAGTTTTATAATGAGCATCATCCCTCGTTATGACATGGTCAGCCCTCTCATTGGATGGGGCGGTCCTGACTGACAAGTGGGCCATGTGGCTCCGCCTATGCTGCAAACAAGAAAATAGAATGTATTTTCTTTTATTTACCATTTTAGAGTGGGGCAGTGTTTGCCTAGTGGGTAAGGAACTGGACTGGGGTCTGGAGGGGTACAGGTTCGAATCCACCAACAGCCAGGTTATCGCTTGGGTCCACTGAGCATGGCATCGTCCCCACTGGCGCCCTCTGTTGATGGGTTAAATGCATTTTGTTGTGTGCTATGGTGTGAATCACAACGTCACAATGACAAGGAGTTTGCCTTCCTTTCCTTTTTTATATTTAGTTAGCATAAAAACATCATTAGCTTACTTTTCTTCAGCTAAACACATCACTCCTATAATGTAGTTCTAAACTTGACCACTAGGTGTCAAACTGAGATAAACGGGCCACAAAAACTTTATGATTCTGACTGGACAGACCCGGACAGTGTAACTACTACATGATTTGCAACTTTACGGATAATAATGGAGGATGAGATGGTGTCAATTGTAGAAAACTTAAAAAAGAAGGAAAGTAGGAAGGAAAGGAAGGTAATTGCTGGACCCAAGTCCTGTTCCTTAACCACCAGGCCACCACTGCCCCTTTAAGAGAAGATGCACACATTATAGAGGAGCTGTTTAATGAGTCTGAAGCAGCTTGTGGGGGCGGATTATTTGGTACTAATTCAAAAGGTAGTCGTCGCTATGGCGCACATAAAATTAAAAATGCCTTTACTTTCTACTAAACAATAAAAAAAATATACATATAGAAAGTTGTTTTGATCACGTCAGCAGTTTCTCTGTACAATCTAGCTGGTTTGTAATGACTTGACTGCCTTTTCCGTGCAATAAAACTGTAGGTGTCTGTTAAACCGGAGGAAAAACACGGAAAACTTGTGGATTTATGGCAGGATGGGATGAAATATGCCGTCACTGAATGGAATGCCATCACTCTGGCTCCTCAACAGGAGTGACACGCAAACAAATCAGGTTCCGAGAGCCTCCGTAAATGTGTGCAACACATCATTTTTTTCTTGAATGATTACTTCTGTGAGTGAATGCGTGCACGTGTGCACGTGCGTGTGTGTGTGTGTGTGTGTGTGTGTGTGCACCTGCCCTCCCACGTCAGGCTCATTATTGACAGTGTCCAGTTGAAGTGAGTGTGATAGGGTGACCTTTATTTTCCACCTTGTTATCAGCCGGCTCTCGTTAAAGCCAGACTGTTTAATTAGCAGCAGGGTTGGTAATCAAGGAGGAGTCAGAGACCTCAGGAGTCAGAGACATGAATCAATGGTCCTCAGGGAGCCCTCGGGCCTTTGGACGCCGCCTTAGGAGACATTGTATGAAAGGGGTATGACGCCCTGTGTCAAGCCTTGGAGAAGCGTGAATTTTAATCAACATTCTTATTCAGAAGATCTAGATCTGGAGAGACAGCGCGGTTGTGGCTCTGATTTAAGTAAGAAGAAAGCGGAGTGCTGCATTTTTGTGTGATTTTGCGTTGTGTGTGTTAGTTCGAATTTTATTTCCTTCCTTCTTCTTCTCCTTTTAGCTTGTCCCTTTTTACTGGTTGCCACAGCGAGCCAACAATTTCCTTCTCCCCCTGTCTTCTGTATCCTCAACTCCATGTCCTCCCTCACTGCATCCATAAATCTTAGAGCTGTCTTCCTCTGAAGCAAAAATTCAAATATGCTTTCAGCTTCAACGTGTGAAGAACGTGAACTTCTTCCAAAAAATGTTCAGCAATTACGAAGAGATTTTTTTGCCAAATCAAATCCTAAAGCTCTCTACAATTTTGCCAAACATCGAAGAGTTCCGTGGGAAACGGTTTTAAAAAACTCACTCTTCTCTTTTCTCGCACATGTTTTTCTGGAAAGAACATTTGCTCTCAGTCCAAGACATATGCCCAGTGAGCTGATTTCAAAACCCTTGGATTCAATTTAAAAACTTTAGCTTTTTAAAAAGCAGTCTGTGCCAGGTTTTTGCAGATGGGCCAGAAGTGTGTGTGTGTGTGTGTGTGCACGTGTTGAATCAACAAACCTTCTCACAGTGTAAGTTCAGAAAAACATGCCGATAAAGTTTAATCCTGTGCTGCTGTACAAAAAATATTCATAATATTTATTCATTCATTTTCATCCTCTTATCCGGGTCTCAGGATGAGGAGTCTCCACAAGTGCCACCCAAATCACACAGCTCCATATTGTGAGCCTGACTGAGGTCCAGAGGGTTACAAGTTCGAATCCACCAACTGCCAGTTCATGACTGAGGTCCATTGAGCAGGGCACCGTCCCCACTCACTGCTCCCTCGGCGATCAAAGCTGCACAAAGATGGGTTAAATACAGAGGTGACATTTTGTTGTGTGAAGCATAGGTGTAGCCTGGACCCGCCCACTTGTCGGTCACGCCCGCCCCATCCAATGAGAGGGCTGATCAAACTTAGGCTATAAGACTTTGGGGTTGGGCCCCGCTGATTTTTTTCGGGGGCCCACCCTTTTTATGGGTTCTGGCTACGCCCCTGGTGTGCAGTGCTGTGAATCACAATGGCACAAATATGTTTGCTTTCCTTCCCTTCCTTCCTTAACCGCTGACCACTGCCACCTACATTTTAACAAGGGAGAAAGAAAACAACCAGAAGGAAGCAAAAAAAATATCTGATCCATAAAATGCTGAACAAAAAACCCTGAATTCCCCTTCATATTTAGAGCTCTGCTGCCTGATTTCCTTCATTTTGGTAAATTCTCAGCAAAGAAGTCAACACAGCTCCAGTGAGAAGATGTAGGACCTGGTGTAACAGAAACAGAGCTCAGAGCTGAGGAAACGCGTGTAAAAGAAAATGTCATTTTCCAGCTGAATATTTCCTGTCTGCTGCTGCACTGGAAGAGGGGGAATCACCGCGATCTAAATGATATCCCACATTTATAAACTGACACTGGAAAGCGTTATAGGAAGAATAAATATAAAACCTGCTCGTCACCGCAGCTTGCTCCAGCACATGTAGGCAGCAAGGTGTGTACAAAGCAAGGAATCGAGGGTTTAAACACGTACATGGACGTGTAATCAGGCAGAGAGATGCCGACAGCCCTCGCACCTGCACCTGCACGCTGAGACGTATGCGAAACCGAGAAGCTGAAAAAAAAAGAGCTGAACACTCAGGTCTGTTGATCTATTTTTACTGCCAACCAGAGGCTGGAGAGAGAGAAAGAGGGAGAAAGAGGGAGGCAGGGAGGGAGAGAGGGAGAGGCTCCTGCATAATGCATGGCTGTGTAAACCTGCCATGGCCGCCTCATTGCTGCTCCCTCCCTGAACTGAACTTCCAGGTGTTCTGTCAAACAGGCAGCTCTGTGGTTGATCTCTCTGGCAGCGCAGGACCAGGGCAACTCTGGGAGTGGGGATTGATTCATATCTGTCTCGGCAGCGTGAGGGGAAAAATTCAGACGCGTCAAGTTCTCCTGTCACAGAAACAATATGGCTGCCGGAGTTGTTTGTCACTGCTGCTTTACGCGTCAACCCTTAAATCTGGAAATCTTTTTTTGAAACAATACCTAAACGTATATGTTTTCATCTCAATTCAACAATCATTGATTCATCTTCATCCTCTTAGTCCAACCACGGGGAGACTTTTTGACTCGGGGACTACTATTGGTCCTGAATTTGGACACTGGGCCAAGTCCGGAGCAGAAACATGGAGGATTTGCTTGAACTAAGACGAATAGCATATAAAAATTGTGTATAAAATCAAAAAATCTTACATTTTTAATATTCTTTATGATGCCCTCTACTGGAAAAAATGCATAATTGCAGGGAAAATGCAGAAGTATAATATTAATATAGATAAAGAACTCAATTTTGACAAGGTTGGCGGGCCGCATTAAGAAGCTCAACGGGCTGCATCTGGCCCCCGGGCCTTAGTTTGCCCATGCCTCTAGTCCCCATGACTGCCACCCAAATCACACAGCTCCATAATGTCAGCTGTGAAGACAGAAATAGGGCAAACACATTTATTTTACATTGAAAATACATTAAGTACTTTATACTTTATTTGCATCCATCCTTCCATCCACAGTCTCCATGACTGAGAATGGAATAATTCAAGTTCCAGTCATTTTTCTTTATCAATACTGATCTCGAGTATTGAATCAAACCATTTCCTGTTCCGTTTCATCTGTTTCCTTGTGTTGATACTGACTGATGTTCCAATATGAAGCACTTTCACTCTTTTTTATTGCGCTACCATATGCATAAACATACATTCATTCATCCTCATCTGCACATCCGCCACTCGGTCACAGGGGCAGCAGTCAAATCACACTGCTCCGTACTGACAGACTTCCTGTGGGTGGTGAGACCACTGGATGATATGTGGGTCGGGGACGGAGCTATGATCCAACCTGGCAGCTGGTGGATCAGTAGCTGAAGCCCTGTGGAACCAAGTCAAACAAATAAACGTAAAAGTAATGTAATGTATTTATTTTTGTGTGGAAATCTTTTGTCAGTATCTGTGCAACATGTTTCTGGGTGATATAAAGACACGAACAGACAGTGGGTCCATATTTTTTGTGCACCTTGAAGAGTTAATAGCATTTGTTTCGCCATAAAAATCAAAATGTGGTTTGGGGACGGGCTGCCTGAGCGTCAATACCGGGGGCGTGTCTGCTTTAGGTGACACAGGGAGGGAGACTAATGAAAGCTTGATGAGGGTGCTTCTGTGAATCCACCACCATGATTAGGCCTTAATTACCAAGAGCCACCTCGACATATTCCCTATAATTGGAAATACCTGAGCACTTGGCTGCTGTTGGCGTCAAACCAAAGGATCCGTGTCTCATGACCGTTTGCAAAACAAGCTTCAATCACATTATCGATCAGCATTACCCTGCAAATGGAGATGTTAAGATGTTCCAAACTGGAGCCTGCCTTCCTGTGGTTGCAGCTCCTTTGTTTTTTCTTTTTCTATGTAACCACTGTTATCTTCCAGGTTGGTGCCAGAGTGCACTGACAGCCCCTGAGCCTTGAATAAGATGTTGTGAGCGCAGCTTTTCAAACTTGTAGCTGCTTCCCAGTGTGGTGGCGTCTCCTCGTTGCCAGATGTGACAATAACATCCATATATCGCTGCCAAACGCCCACAAGACACCCACAGGCATTGGCAGCTTCCTTGGCAAAAATCTTCAGTTTCACAACAGCGAAGATAAAAAAAAGGCTCTTTATATTCTGCTGGTTCAGAGATTTCACTGCTTCGCCTGAAGAATCAGTCTTTTCTTCCTTTAGCTGGGTGCCGTCACACTGTTTAAACCCTTGCGTCGACGGCTCTAACGAAGTCTTCATCATTGAAATCAAGACAAAGACATTTATTGTGAGCAGAGCCGAGGTGTCGAGACGGTCGTTGGTGGAGCAAAAACAGCAGATGATTCGAAGGCAGGAAGGAAAGCGGGCGACGACGGGAGAGTAAAATATTTATTTTTGCCTTTTGTGTAAACCCATAGAGAGTGGAGGAACCAGTTTCAGAAACTGGGGAAGTTCCTCGGTGGAGGAACAAAACGTCCTTCAAGCAACAAGAAGACGTTGACTTGTTTACTACTACACTCTACAGATTATATAACCTGGATGAATCAGAATCTTCCCAGACGTCTAATATTATGTAAACTTGTGTCTCGTGAATATTCAGAGGCCGTCAAAATTCATTCTGTTACTTTAACGTCCAAACCATGTTGGAAAAAGACTTTTGTTACTCTCTACAAATATGGCAACATCTTCAAATATTAATGAAGCAGCATTAACTTTATCACTGTCTTACATCTGATAATAAAACGTTAAAATAAAAATTATGATTAGAAAAGTTTTCAGCTTCTTCTTTCAGTCTGTCCCTTGTACCAGGGGTTGCCACAGCAAGTCAACATTTTCCCTGTCCCCTGATTCCAACTACCTCCATGTCCTCCATTACTGCATCCATCAATCTCCTCTTTGTCTCCTATCTCCATCTCTAGGATCATTGTTCTACCATTGTGTCCACTGTCCCTCCTCTGAACACACAAACTTTTTTTTTTTTTAAATATATTCCAGCCAGAGGTTAGACACCTGTCTTCATCTTGTATTCTGCTGGTCAACATAACTTTAATGTCCAAACCATGTTGAAAAAAACTTTACGTTCGCTCTCTACAAATATGTCAACGTCTCTCTATTGGACACAGTCTTCAAATATTTATAAGGAAGCGTTTACTTTATCGCTGCCTTTCATCCTGAACATCACATCTGTTTATAAAACAACAATAAATAGGAGTATGATTATAATTTTTTTCTGCTTCTTCAACCTCTCCCTTCATTCAAGCATTCAACAATCATCTCAGTCCTCTGTATCTTCTCCTCTAACTCCAACCACCTCCATGTCCTCCCTCACTGCATCCATCAATCTCCTCTTTGTCTCCTACCTGGTAGCTCCATCTCTAGGATCTACCTCTGAACATGTCCAAACCATCTCAATCTGGCAAGTCTATCTTCATTACCGTAATATTTTAATTATTTTTTTATTTTTTTCACATATATTCCAGCCAGATCTTTCTGATATTATATTGTTTGTTGCTACATGTTGTCGACAAACTGTCCCCTACCTTCCCTTGTTGACTGCTGGGTTCGGGAGAGACAAACTATGACATGAATTATATCAAATTATTGCACTCTATTATTTTCAAGGTCAAGTGCCGGAGAAAATTCCCAAAGTGAATTTGTGTCAAATGAAAACATATTGAAAAGGCATGACAGGATAACATCATGACACGTCTAATTTCTATTGTCTGAGGAGTTTTAGCTCAATGCCATTATTTGATGCAGAGCAGTGTGAACATGGAAGGGGACAAGGTTACCAGGTAGGTGAAGCCGAGCATTCAGCTGTGGTCCTTATCAACGCGGCTCGTTCTGTTGTTCCGATTATTCTGCTCGGGATCCCCAGGTGTAATTAGCTGGATAACAAATACTCCTCATTCCACTGTGAGCTGCTGAATCGATGATGTTATATTCACTGTGTGTCAGGTGTCACCGGGGAGCAGCAGAATGAGGGAGATGGGGGCTGATTTTTTTCAATCCTAACGTAGTGAAGAATATTTCCAATAATAAAAGGATTTGAAGGATTTTCATCCTCAACTGCTGCGGGAAGATTAGTCAATAACTGTTGGTTAATTATCTCCTACCTGGTTGATGTTTGCGGCTGTGATTGGACAAATTCAACAGTCCAGACACAATCCAAACAGATTGGTTGTCGGCAACTGGTTTTCCTTTTGGACGCTTCAATCCTCAAGTGATGGACTTCATCAGTTTCTGGCAGATCCACTCCTTTCACCACTGGACAACGGTGTGAAGAGTTTTGGTCTCGTATTTTTTGATGAAAAATCTCTCTTTCTTTTTCGATATACTGCATTTATTCATGTTTTTACATATGCCTTCAGGTGACATCTAGTGGCCAGGACATTGTAAATGATGGGAAGTACTAACGAAGTGTCACCACTGTATTTAACCCATCACCAAAGTGAACAGTGGAATGCCTGTTGACGTTCCAGATTCCAGGAATCAAACCTGGAGCCCTCCATACCCTAGTCTGGTTCCGTAAACCACTAAGCCACCACTGCCACCATGGGAAATGCATGAGGTGTAGACCTCAGATTGGAAGGATGATCTTTCGAACAAGCTATCCCACATATCCCTCTTTGTTTCAAGGCATTGTTTCACAATATACATATCTCGAAAAGATTCTGTTGGCAGACATCGGTAAGGAGCTGCAGGCCATGGCAAACATGGGAACTGGTGGGCCCTTAGGCGGGACTTCAAACATTCCAGGCGTAATATTTCATTCACACAACCCGTCGGTCAAACTTTTTTCACCTCCAGCAGCTACTCACCATGAAACTGCATCACGCTCCATTTGCAAACCTGTGCGTTAACCTTTAACGTTCAAGGGAACAAGGCCCTTTTCCTGCTCAAAAAGCCATTAGGGCCATTTAGCCCGGGCTGTGAGCTCACACACAAGCTTATATCCATTAGAGGGAAATGAAAATGACAGACAGAGAAGCGCTGCTGGCACGCACAACCTTTATTGGAAAAAATGACTCCATCATTTCTAATTTTATACTGCGTCTCTGGGACTACTGCACAAGGTTCAGTTAGGTAGATAATATGAGTCTGCCTGTAATTACAGATAAAAGAACATGGAGTTGGACAGATACGCGTAAGCCTTCTGATGAGGGTGCCCATTTCAATTAGGGAGCATTGAATGAAACAAAAAACCTTATGGGACTTTTTCACTGCCAGACCCACGGAGAATTAATCCACAGCGTAGGGCCATTTACCAGGGAGTAATTACTCTCTAATTATCCATTAGTTATTCGATTACCCTTTTATCAGCTAGTAATGGTCAAAAGACAGGAATAGCGGATAAGTCATCACCTTGGATGCTAGCAGATGTAATTAACATGCTGGAGCCCCCCCTTAGAGATAGGGGGCGGGAGATTTTGATGGCTCAGAGTAAAGGTATTCTGGCACCTTTCCACTGTTTGATCAACAGGATCAATCCCAGTCCGCTTTTAATCTAAAATTAATTTCCATGAATAATTGTCTTCTCTTCTGTTCATAGAATATACATTTCCAGAAGGGTTGGGTACATGAACTGTACAAGTGACTTCCAAAAGTATTTTATATATATACGGTCACATGACTTGAGTCCGTGATTGTTCTGTTCTAGTTAGACAATATATCCTTCAATCAGCAGCCGAAGGGTCGACAAAAGACATGGTTTAATGGAAGGGAAATTATGGAAAAGTGCAGAATCATATGTCAATCAATGTCACCAACGGCTGATTTTATCGGCCATCTCAAAATGAAATGTTTAAATAAGGACAATTAGGGAGTGGAGCTAACTGCTCATCACCATCAGGAGCAGTCATCCGTCTCTAAGAAGATGGCACCTCCTCAGACACCATTTCATGTGATCCTTCGTCCAGTGGAGAAGACTGACGAAACTAAACTGTTTGGATGTCATGACATGAAGAAAGTCTCCCTGTTGTTGCTTAACCTGGCAAAACATGACCGGATGCACAAAAAGTTTAGTTTTCAGCATCTGGACTTCTTCTTGAAGACAAAAGACATTAATCGTTTCTCAACTGAGGAACTTCACCAGTTTCTGGTTGATGCCAGAGGGAACTCCAGTAGTTCTACTCCTCTAGACCACTCCATTCACCAAGGGAGGAACTGTGGTTTTGTATGAGGAAGTCAGGAGCGGCAGAGAAGTATGTTAGAGTGGCGCAGGATATGTATGAGAACAGCATAACGGTGGTGAGGTGTGCTGTTGGAAGGACAGAAGACTTTAAGGTGGAGGTGGGACTTCATCAAGGATCTGCCCTGAGCTCCTTTGTGTTTGTTCTGGTGATGGACAGATTGACAGATGAGGTCAGACAGGAGTCTCCATGGACCTCCCTAAAGGAGAAGACCACTCCTTTCACCACTGGACAAAGGTGTAAAGAGTCAGATCTTTTAAGAAAAGACACGGCTCCTGATGTTAAAGAGAAGTTAGTCTGTCTCATGTCCAGATGTGAATGGGAGTCGTTGTCTTCACACCCATTGTGGTATTGATCTCCTAGGTTTGAGATGGTGTTTCAAGATGGTAGGAAGCCACCTATGCCCATCCAGAACAACCAACCTTGAATAGAGGAACTGGGAATAAGTCATCAGTTGTCTGCTACAAACTGTTCTGCCTTAAGATCTCATTCTAGGAGGTTTAACTTCTCACCAGTATCAAAACAACTCTTCACACCTTTGTCCAGTGGTGAAGGGAGTGGTCTGGAGGAGTAGAACTACTGGAGTTCCTTCTGACATCAACCAGAAACTGATGAAGTTCCTCACCTGAGGAATGAAACGTCTTTCCAGTTGCTGAAAACTAAGGTTTTTTAGATATCATGACCTGGAGGAATCAGAATCTTCACAGACCTAAGATAGTTAATCCAACTATTACCAGTTGACCTTATAGCCAGAAACCTCCCCGAGTGTCATTGTTGGACGTTGTCATTTTTTTTGTCTAAGTTTTAACCCCTTTACAGAATTAAGGTCCACTTCACAAAAAAAATCCTTAAGTTATTACTGAATTTCAATGAAGGAAAATTGGTTTTCTAAGCATACAGCGCTAATACATTGTAAGCTTTCCAATAGCTCTGTGATTGTGGGACGATAAGGAATCCCAAACCGTCCTCCGTGCGGAGATGGATGATTACATTGTTGCAGGATGGAGGAGAGCAGCCAAGAACCACCAGTACTCCACACCAGAACTGCTTCTACCATTTATTACACATAATTACATTCTTAAATAAAAACGATTCACCGAACAGTTCCTTGCATAGAGATATTACAATACCAATTTAAAAAAGGAATTATGAAACAAACCAGTAACAAAAATAAATCTTTCTCATTTTTCCATAATAAAGAACATCATTGTACTCATACGTCATAATATACAAATGATAAATTTGAAACACTTTGTACAGCGAAAGAAACAAAGACGGATAACACAGGAGAAAAGAGGAAGAGATGCTTAGTGGTGGTAGGACGGGGGGGCGGGGGTGTGTGTCGGGGGGGGGTGTCGAAAGGAAATGATGTCGGAGGAAACTGGAGTGTGGTGTAGAGGGAGGGGGTGAGGATGAGGGAATGCTGGTAAAGTAGTAGGAGGGGGTGCATTTGATTAATATTCAGTCCTGCAAACAGAGGCGGTGTTACACATAACAATGCAGCCCCTCACCTGTACACATACACACACACACACTCACACACACAGGCTGTAAATAATGTAAAACACGGGGGTAAAACTCAGAGGACTTTGGTGAATATGTGAGTTTTTGTGTACTTGTGCATATACAGTAAATAAATGTGTGTGTGTAGATGTTTGTGCACGTATGCACCACTTATATGTGCTTGTGTGGGTGTGTGTGTGTGTGTGTGAGTTCAAATTCTGATTGGTGATGCCATGTTTGGGTCCAAGGTTCTAGTCCAGATCTTGGTCCGCTGGTCCAGTCCAGTCCAGTCCAGTCAAAGGAAAAGTCTGTGTCAAGTCCATGTCGAGGCTCTTGGTAACATTCATTCATGGGGGGGTCCAGGGCAGCAGTCTCCACAACTGTCGCCCAAATCACACTGCTCCACACGTGATCCCATTGGAAGTCAAGTGGATCGGGATGGCGCTATGATCAGGGGACCTGAAGCCTTGAGGACCAACATCTGCTACCTTAAGCGCTAGGCCACTACTGCTACAATCCGTAGATTTTTTTCCCCCCAAATGCGGGCTACATCAAGAAAATTCACATAAAGTGGGACATGTCCAAATTTCTCGGGAATGGAAATGGGAATACATTGAAGACTGAAGGATTTCTGTCTTATGTTCCAAGACAGTGGAAGGTCGGTCTGTCATATTTGGTGATGTTTCCACGGTTTGGCCCAAATGATTTTTAGATATTAGATATATAAGACATTTGGACCACGTCCTTCCATCTTTCTTCTAAATATCTAGTCGTGTGAATCTTCCTGCAGGTGGCGATCCCACTGGAAAGAGCAAACCACTCCAAACGGGAATGGATGAAATGAACCTGTCCAGGAAACACATTCACATTTTTTCAAAACAAAAATCCCAGAATCAGTCACATGTGGAATAGAGCATTTTTTTTTTTTCGTTTTTTTTTTTTTATTATTTTGTCGAAGCGCACCCTCACGTGAAATCCACAGTGAAATGAAAACAAAGGGAAAGAGGGGAAAGGGAAAACACAGCAGGGATGTGAGTATTCACATGTGAGGCAACTCCTCAGTTCAACAGGAGAGTTTTCCACTGAAATACTGACACACAAACGTAGAGCTGCCATTGTTGATACACGTTTAAAGCATTGTTTCTGCTAGAATGCATTCTCTCCATCTCATCTCAGCTCAACTGAAAAACCAACCCTTAAAAATGTATCATGTATCAGACCTTCTTTTTTGAAACCACCACATCTGAGGACATTCAGCCGTTTTAACTGCAGTATCAGTTTGGCTCAAATGATTAAAATTGACAATTTTTTTTTTTTTTTACTTGAAAGCACTTGATGCTCACGCCTGTCATACTGTTCTGGGGGTTGTTAGGGCTTTTTTTCAGATTAAAAAAATAAATAAAATGATGAAAAATATTTTCTCAATATGTGCTTTCATTGTTGACAATTTGGCAGATGCATAGCAGACTCAGGAGAGTGAAGCCTAAAATGGTAAGAACTGAAAAAAAAAATCTACTTTAGTTTTTTGATAACTCCGTATAAAGGTTTGTACGGAGACAATGTAACAACGCATCGATAAAGGATATCACATCTACAAAAAAAAAGTTGGGCAAATACCTGTTGACTTTCTGAATTGATCGGACTCTCCATGTTGGAAAACACGTTTTAGTTTTACTTTTTTATATATATATATATTAGGGGTGTGCAAATTAATCGTTTTGGATCGAACTGAACTGAATCGGTTCGAACTGGATCGACCGTTTGATATTTTTTATGAATTGTTCCTGAATCGGATCATAGCCTGTGAATCAAGATATGAATCGGATAATTATGTGAGTAAATCGTCACACCCCTAATATACATTATATAAATACATTAGGGGTGTGCAAATTAATTGTTTTGGATCGAACTAAACTGAATCGGTTCGAACTGGATCGATTGTTTAATATTTTTTATGAATCGTTCCTGAATCAGATCGTAGCCTGTGAATCGAGATATGAATCAAATCGTTATATGAGTGAATCGTCACAGCCCTAATATACACTATATATATATTAGGGGTGTGCAAATTAATCGTTTTGGATCGAACTGAACCGAGTCGGTTCAACTGGATTGATCATTTAATATTTTTTATGAATCGTTCCTGAATCGGATCGTAGCCTGTGAATCAAGATATGAATCGGATTGTTATGTGAGTGAATCGTCACACCCCTGATATATATACAGTATATAATTCCACATGTCTATCTTCACACTGACACTAGAGGGCACTCTAAGCTTCTGTAGCAGAACTTTTAGCTGGTGCGACTTATACTCCAAAGGCAACTTATAACCCCAAAAATATGGTGCAAGACTTTTTTGTAAAGATCTAAATTCTTAGAAATTTTGTGTCTCAAAACATTTTTTTTTTTGTCAAACAGAGTTACTTCTTACCGAAATATACTCCCAGTCTACTGTACTTCCATCATCTCCATGGTGTAGCTGCTGTAACCCCAACAAATTAGTGGCAAGCGTCATATAGAACCGTTTGTGTTCATTTCAAAATTCCCGTCCGCACATTAGAAGGGAAAGTCCACAGCGTTTATACGAGGCAGCGGGTGATTTAGTATCTACTTGCAGAGGTGCAGACAGATCATGTCTGGTTATGATTGAAATGGTCTGCGTTCATAGCCCAAATTGAAAAGCACCTCTGGTTCACAGAGTGAAATCAATTTTATGTGTCCCTTGCCAGGAAGCAGATTGCTGTGTGCTTCGCTTCACCTCAAAAGTATTAAAACTCCTGTTACAAAGAGAATCATCAAGTTCACCACTTCCCTCATCGTCTCCCTCCTTCTGAGCTGCCGTTTCAGGGTCTATTTGTGAATCGCGGACAACAGTTTAAGGTGGCAGAAGAGACGTTTGGTTCTTTTCAGCCAGACTCACGGCAGATTCCTGGAAGTGAAAGTAACAGTTGTACGGACTAATCAACCGAGCGACTGGGGTTTGACCTCGGCGAGACACTGATAACATGCTTTTATCGCCCGCGGTATGAACGCCTCGCAGAGATAAACAAAGGAGGCAGAGGTGTTTCTTGGCAGCAGGTGAGTCCACTGGGTCCATCACTTAAAAATCTGCTCCTCTGTTCTGTTCTGCTGACTTTGCAGCTTTTGGTAATTCAACAAGAAAGAACGTTCTGGACCGTGGAATTAAAGTGAATGGAAAGTTGGGACTGATTTCAGGGGAATTCGGGGATTATTTTAAGAACACCTTAAATTCCAGTTTACTCCTATGTCACCTGACTATCCAGGCCAACCACGTTGCTAAGGGGGCGTCGACCTAGCCCAGATTGATTTGCCCTGCTCTTATAGGCAAAACAGTTAATAAGCTGAGGCTGGGACTGAAAGTTTGACACTGGACTGAAGACGAGGCAAACCAGTTTGTGCTTCAGGGGTCTCAGAGTGTGATGTCCTCACACCTGCTTACAGAAATTTGCCATGCATGAAGAAGTTTGTGGGTTCCAACCCCAGGCTTGGCTCCTCTTGTAGGGCAGCCTGTTGTAGCAGATCTGCTGTTTGGACGCATCAATTTCCCCAATGTGGGATAAATGAAGTTTGGTCTCAAGAAAAAAAAAAAATCTCAAGTCGTGCAACCCCTAGTGCATCCAGTTGACCTCATCAGTCCACTGTACCATCAACCACCCACTGGTGAAGATAAACAACCATATTAAATAAGGAGAAATCAAATGGTTTTTCTAGCCCAGCAACACGTCACACACTTACGACAGATACATTCACCTTGATTTGCTCAGAGAGGAGCCACCAGATTGATTGAACTTCTGAGGTGTTCTGTAAGGTTTTTCGTGTCTGCAGCAGGTGGAAATCCGTACGTGTGAAGCGGAAGTCAGCCGGAATGTTTTCAGATATGCATAGGGCTGGAACAGGTGGAAGTGTTGATGTGGCTTTTCTCTGAAAAGAGCTGCTGAACTCTGATGTTGTTCTACATGGTTGGTGCAAAAGAGAAGATCTTCGTCAAAGTCAGTGGCTGAGCAGATGCCAATCCCTCTTAAAGGCTAAAGAGATCATGTTAGGCATCTGTAGTAGTCACTTGTGTTTGCGTTATTTTGATTTTTTTTTTCATTTTTTTTTTTTTTTTTGATCCTGTGTCCATTTCCAATAAGTTCTTCAAAGTCTTTTCAGTGGTTTCCTCCTCGAACCAATCAGAGACTGTTTTCTCAGAAACAATATGGCCCTTCACAGTACGTACATGGTGATGTCATCCTGTGTGCTATGGCAGTCAGCTCTGACTTGTGCATTTGGCTGTTGCCGAATGTCAGGGTCCAGCGACTTGCAAATTTTCTCCAAGTTCCAGACAGGAATGGGCTTTTTTTTTTTTTTTTTTAAGCAACAAAAAGTGTGTAAAGAGTCAATTGTGCAACAGTTTCCGACAATAAGGGAATAAAGAACCCTACGGAGGCATCAAGCAGACGTAGAGATGCTCAGTTTCAAACATATCAGGAGGGGAATCAGTCTCTCCTAGTCAGGATTAGAAAGACTTATCCAGTAGAATCTGGTACTGGATGGTGCTCATTAGTAAGGTCAGGCCCTGGCATGATCTCCATCAGTATTCATACCATCCTCCCTCCCTTTAATCCTGTTCAAAACATGTGCTCAAACCACACCACTCTCTGTGGAACGCTCTGCCAACTGAAGTAGCTCCAGTTGGCAGAGGGGGGCGAAAAAAATGTCAAATATTATCATTATCATTATAATGATGAGAATAACCCTTTGAAGGTGTAGGGGCGGGTACTGTGTGAAGCTATTCCACTAAGCTATCGTTGGAATCTTTTAATATACAAACACGCAGTGTGAAAGTTTCACTGTGCAGTCAGTACATAAGGCATCCATGGCCTCACTGGCATGTGGATCACTGCTGCGCAACAGCGGGGATGTGTCGGAGCTCAGGGACAGTCGGTGATTTTCAGGGACCTGCTAAGGTGCCGATGGATCCTAGTGAAATCGGGACCAGCTGGTCGAGCGCAGATCTGCCCGCGTCCCTCTGGTGTCTGTCCTCATGTCAACAAGGGCCAAATTTGATGTCTTGTGATTCCACGCTGCTGCCTTGGTCACATCCGTGTTGTCGTTTCCACTCCTTCACTTTGCCTCCGTCTTGCTTCTTTCTCTCCTCCACTCCTGCCCACCTCCCTCGGATTCCTCAGATGTGCCTCTTCATGTGCAGCGCCAAGTGATCGGACCGTGAGAAACACCTGCAACCGAGGAACAGAGAACAGCTTGTTAGATTGTTGCCAACGCTGGGAGGAGAGGAGTTTGTTTTGTCGATGGAGCAAAATGTTGCTTTTAGCTAGTGAGCGCCGAGCCACTAATGCACACGCAATTAGGATATGTGTAACTAATTCATAATCAGCATTTTCAGCAGCTCTTCTAATGACTTCAGCTGCGCCATGAATAAGTAGAGAGCTCTCAGATTGATCTGTTGAAATGCCGTGAGAGGAGGAGGAGAAGGAGGAGGACACAGGGGGAGGAGGATGGGAGAAGAAACAGAGCTGCACACAAAACATGTGCTGCAAAACCATCACTAAATTAGATGAAGCAGAGACTCCCATATAAAAACCAGGCTGAGAGTCGATGAGGCGTGGCGGCACAGTGAGAAAGAAAAATTTGTTCTGAAAGCCTTTTATTTTACACAAGACTTTCACAACAATTTATTAGAGCCACTTGACTGACATGAACCTTTTCAGCTGTCACTTGTTTTTTTTTAATCACATGCAGATGCAGATACGGGAAAGACACGCTCTCAGACAGGACTTTTGAACCGGTTCAGGGAACGAAAGCGAAAACTGGACATTTTGTGCGTGGAAAAGAAACGAAACCAAAAACAATAAAATAACTGTAACTGGTTAATATAGGTTTTATTAAGGGAAAACTTTATTTCCCCTTCATTTTAATGGAAAAGTGCATTTTTTTTGCAATTTATTTGGGCAACTGTGTATTTCTACATAGATTAAATTAAAAAAAAACATGCAATTTATAAAGTATTTGGACAAAATAATCGACAGAAAAGGTCAGAAGTGAGGTGTCAATCATCACAGGTGTCGGAATTAAACCTAACCATTAAATTCCTAACCATTTGCAATAAATCTTGAATAGAACCCTGATGAAAAAACCAAAAAAAAAAAAAAAAAAAAAACAAG
>JAFBJS010000160.1:170046-199561 GCA_016785265.1 Paraplagusia blochii
ATAAAAAAAACAAAGATTTAGATATGAAGATATGATGAACCATGACATTTGAAAAAAAGAAAAAAAAAAAAAATGTAAAATGTAAATGTAAAAAAATGTAAAAAAAAACTCTAAAAAGAATGTTACAATGTGAAAGTTCACGTTCAAAGTTCAAGTTAAAATTACAAACAAAAATGCAAAAAATATTTAAATTTTTAAATTTAAGTCACCAGAAAACAACATTAAAAACTTCAAATCGATGCAAAAGTAAAAAAGATAAAAAAGTCGACTTTACAACAGCTGGGACAAAACTTTACATAAATATATAAACCTAGAATATGTAAACTAAAATAATTCATTTATATATACATATATGTTGCATCTAAGATCATTGTAAATGAGCTGATTAGCATCTTTAAATAAATCACATCAATAACTTAATATCAGCAGATGAATTGAAAGAAAAAATAAGATATGCTGTGTCCGTACATTGGTTGAAAATTAACTAAGTAATAGCTTAAAGTTACCAAAAAAATGTTACCAATCACATAGAGAGTCTGTGTAGGTTCAGGTTCAATCATCGGAGGGTTATTTTGAATTTTACTCTTTTTGTGTAAAAGAAAAACGATTCAGATTTTAGGAAATAGTAGGAAAAAAGTCAGACCCTTCAACTAACATTGTATTGTTGTATTTTCCTAAACCTACTGCCAGAACTTGGACTTTTTGGTCTTATCGATGGAGGCGTTCATTATTAAGCAGGTTTCCTCAGCTTGTGTTTTCCCAAACTGCTTTGCTTCCCAGAAATACCCATCACAGAAGGCCTGGCTTATCCTGCAACAGCCAATCAGAGTCCCAAGAGGCAGGGATGCCTCTGTGTGTTGCCTAGCAACGGGAGCAAGAAGGAGTGTACTGTGCGTTTGTGTTGGGGGGGGGCAGGTGAAGGGTGAAGGCGGTGGGGGGGCTGCTGAAACATGAGGAGGCCAGTAGTCAGTGTAGTGCAGCTGGCTGGATCTGGCTACGGCACACCGCCATACCACAGACCAATTACGGAGCACGCTTTGTGTTGGGGGGGGCAGGTGAAGGGTGAAGGCGGTGGGGGGGCTGCTGAAACATGAGGAGGCCAGTAGTCAGTGTAGTGCAGCTGGCTGGATCTGGCTACGGCACACCGCCATACCACAGACCAATTACGGAGCACGCTGGTAAAGCACGGATGCAGTTGCCTGGCAACGGTAACGGTAGCGCTGTGCAGGAGCAAGCGAGGGGGGGAGGGAGTAACAAAGACTGTGGGGGGAGTGGATGGTGGAGGAGGTGGAAGCTGAAGTATTTGTGGTGTTGAAAATGAAGGAGGGAGGAAAAAAAAAGCCTTGCAGAAATACTTGTTCACTCTGTTAAACACAGTTTACGTTTGCTAAATTTATTCAGATTCAATTAGAAACGTTGGGATTAAAAATGACAATTTTATTGTCAAAGATTTAATTAGCTGGATTTAACATGCTCATTTATATGATGAGGGCATTTCATGCTGCCATAAATTATACAGCTGACTTTTGCAAAGGGCATGGAGAAGATGGTAATGTGAGCGGTGCTACGTTAGCACATGTTTAGCTTCACAATGTAATGTTGCTGTATCACTGGCCAGATTATCAGTGTTGATTTAATTCAACTTTTTTAATTATGTTCAGGAAGAACGTAGAAAGTTTGTAAAAACGGCAGGAAAAACTGGATTAAAGGGTTAGAGCAAACAACTAGCAACATTTTACTAAAAAAAAAAAAAATAAAAAATACATATATATAAAAAACAACTTTTCCACTTAGTAAAACCATTCACAGTTGAGAAAAGTGTTACTGAAATAATGTGGACAATTTGTCTCATTCTCGGTTTCAAATAACATTAACTGACCTAATCCACAGGCTGAGATAATCTGATTATGTCTTGTTACTTGTGGATTAATCAATTTGAAGAACGCATCGCATCGGAGATTACGCTGTTAAAGACCACTTGCACTCTGACCGTTACAATCAAATCTGATATCCCATTTTTTTTCTCCTACATAATCTGGCAATGGGGAATTTCCGGCGTCACTGTGATCCCATTATGTGTAATCTGTTTCTTCTGTGTGGACGTTTCCATGCACACACACACACACGCGCTGACATACACTCCAGCCTCTCAGGTGCCAGTGTTGAAGCTAATTGCATTCCCTCCATTAGCCGAAGCCGAAGCAGGGCTTCCGGGTCTCATTAAAGAGGCTTTTGGAGAACAATCTATGGCTCCTGGCCACTTCAGAGCCGAGGAGGAAGGGAAACAAGGTAATGAGAGAAAGACGATAGATGGAAGGATGAGCGAATGAATAGAATAGACTGTAATGAGGAGAGAGAGAAAACGTGATAGAAGTGAAGAAGAGCTACTGTCAGATATGGGCAAACCAAGGCCCGGGGACCGGATGCAGCCCACTGATCTTCTCAAAGGGGCCCGCCAACCTCGTCCAATTGAAATATTTCTTGTTATATTATCATTTTAATTCTGCTTTTTCCCTGCAATGCCTGTTTTTAGATGTAGATGGAACAGTTGGTGGCATAGTAGTTAAGGAAGCGAACTTGGGACCACAAGGCCCCAGGTTTGAATCCCCCACACACTGCTCAAACGCTGCCTACTGTTCACTTTGGTGATGGGTAAAATGCAGAGGCCAGTTAAGGTGGTGGACTCCTTCCAATGGCCTTGCCACCAAGGGTTCAAGAGGGACTGGTATGGTGTGGTGAGATTAGGTTAGAAGTCCTAGAGACCTCTGTCCTCATGATGCCTGGAATTATCAAAAGTAACCAATGGTTAGCTTTTAGCTTAGCTGTAGTTCCTAGAGTTGCCTCTGAGAATAGTCTCTAACGACCATCTCTATAAATTATTCTTCTGCTGCTATGTCAACCTGAGTATAAGAATGCTAGAAGTGTACGTTTTTTCCTAGTTTAAAAAAACAAAACAAATCTTTTTTTATACTTCTTCTTGGAGCATTTCTTACTTCCTTGTAGTGATCTAGGCCAATAGGACGTCCTTCTATTGTCTGTTACCGGGTAGATATTTTTTTGTGATATTTACAGCTATTTCCGATTGACCAGACGTGTTTGTTACATTGCGCTTTATTGAAGTAAGGCTAGCAGCAGAAGCCCTGTGGGAGCTGTTTATATTTAAAAATCCGATTCACTTCGGCTTTGGGATCCAAAAGCAAACGTAATTGTTCACGCAACTTTTGTCTGCAAAAAACAGAAACAGAAAGTATTTTCAAGAGCTATATTTAAGCTGGCATGAGTAGAGCTGGTAGAGATTAGAGGTGGGAGAGAGACAGAGAGAGACAGAGAGAGAGAGTGAAAAAGCTGAGGGAACAACCCAACAGTTGTCTTATTCCCTCTCTGTGCCCAAAATCTAATTGTACCCTTCCTTATCTGCTGTAAGTCTATTCAGCAAAAGCTCTACGGGGCACTGCCATTCCAACTCAGCTCGTCTAATTCCAGATTAAATCGTAGCCTTTTTTTTCCTGGGTAATTTATGGAAATAACAACTAAGAAAAAGGGGATTTGAGTAATGACATCTTTAAACTTGTCAGGATAATGGCTCAGTGAATGGTGGAAGCCTGTGGCAGCGCTGTCTTTTTCCACCCCTGTGTCTCTCTACCTTCTCTCCGTCTCATTGTCCTCTCCCTCACTCTTCGCTCCCTAATTTATCTCCAGTGTCAACTCTGCTTTCTTGACTTTACCTTGTTTGTTACATTTCCATGACTTATGTTCTGCTTCTGGGAGTTTGGCTCTGAAGGTAGAAAACAACACCTGCATATCTTTTGGAAAGACAACAAAACAGGACTCTTCCAAAGACCTGAACTCAACAACCTCTTGTCTATTGCTTCAGGAATTCAAGAAAACTGTGAAATTCACACCATTAAAAATAATAGAAACAAATTGAAATTGAAAACGTCTTTACCTGTCACTGCTATGCTGCCCTGCAGCTGTTCTTTACAAACTACTGGATAGCCAATCCTGCTCATTCATACTGTACCGTTTTTTTTTTTTCCCACAGTGATACATGTGCACAGCACAACAGCATGCCGGTGAACAATTTGACTAAGTGCTTTATTGAAGCAGGTATTCCTGAGCCACTTCAGAAAGCAAATTGGTTCATTCAGATGGAAATACAAAAATGTTTTGCCACTGGTTGAATAATTCAAAGTGAGGAATTTTTAAACACTACTTTGCACCAAAGGATAGTGACGCATAATGGGGAAAAGTTTCCAGACAAATTGAGTGCATCAATTTTGATGAACATAGAACAATTCACTGAATGAGTTTTATTTTTTAAAAAACAATAGAATTCCAGCACAGTTATGTATATTTATATTTTTGACCTGGAAATTTGGTGTTTCCCAATCCACCGGCCACAGACCAGCACCAATCCGAGGGTTTGTTAGTACCGTCCACACAGAAAGTATGAACAACTTAAAATTAGTGGATTTTCTACAGCACTTTGATACATGTATCCACATCGACATGTATCAAAAAAACGTAACTTCTTTGGAAGGCTTCTTTGCAGAGCGTGAAAGAGCCAGTGAGGAGACAAAAGAACTTGCGTATTTATTGCAACGGGTTGTTCACATGCATTGAGCCTTTGGCGCAAAATACATGGCTAACACCTCTCTAGTGAGAGAATGAAGACTTCAAAACTTGTTCACTGCTTGGAGACTAAGATTTTTGCAATAAAAACAATGTTTTGGGGCAGTTGGTGGCCTAGTGTTTAAGGAAGCGGACTTGGCCGCAACGTACCCAGTTCGAATCCCCCTACCCCTATCTATCTATCTATCTATCTATCTATCTAAAAGTCACGTGGGATGCTACACAGACAGTGCTTTTAAAGTTGCGTAGACAGTGGCTTAACTTATATTTGTCGTATCAAAAAATGGGTGGAGACCACTAGCAAGTAATTTCAGAAAAGACCCATAGTATTTTAATTTTAACAACCTTCCTTTTTTAAAAAATACTAAGAAACCAAAGACAGAGAGAGAGAGAAAATGCATCACGTAGCATCTTCCTTGAAAAGGTTAGGTGATCTGTCAAGCAAATAGTACAGGGACTTGGACGGTGGTAGGGTGGACAAATCTAATTTTAGTGACTATAACTTCATTTGGCATGATGGACGGTCCATGCTGTATTCTCAGTGTGTAAGGAAGGAAGCCGCTTCAGCACTTTAGTCCAGATGGTCGTCTACCACACATTTAATTTGTTATTCCGGCCTTCTCAAGCATGAACCGCTGCTGCCTATCAGTCATCAGCTGATTAGACTGGCAAAGTAATTTAGCAATTTAAGACACAGCAGTTCTTCCCTGAAAAACCCTCAAAGTCGGATTCCGTGAACCTCGTGAAACGCTCTTCGGAAACTACCTCCAGTGTTTGTATTGACCTTACTCACCTAAGGCTACTGTATCTGGCATATACACAGTATATGAAATATGTTTGCCTTGTCATGAGACAATCTTAATATCACTTGCGTCAATCCACTCGTCTTCCTCAGATTGAGAGCCACTGACCTAGACTAATAGAGAAGCATAGGGAGTGAAATAAAACCCAGGAAATAGCAGCCTATCCAGGTCAATTCATCCATCACTGTGCAGTTACTCAGACGGAGGACAGCTCCTCGACAGCGGTCTGAGTGGTTTGGGATTGAGATGGAAGAGCGCATGAGTTATAGTTTCTGAACCCTCCCCCCAACTTCCGTCTTAAGAAGAACCGTGGAAAAAGAGGCCCTTTGTGAGTGAAGGGCTCCCAGGTAGAAAGATTTAGCAGATAAAAAAACCTGAATGTGAGGCACTTATATAATCCTAACTAGCTACATTCTGACTTTTTTTGTCATCTTTGTGCAACGTATATTTAGTCTCCTCGCTGAGTCTTTGCCAACAGTCAATCAGGACCCCAAACAACAGGTGTGTCATGAGGCATGGCTGTCCACAGAGATGCCATACTGAGAGTCCCTCAGGAATTCTGATGCTGCACTTGTACCGGGTCCAAAATTTGTTGCTCACACTGAAAACACCAACTGTTCTCCTGTGACACTGATGAATATGACTTATTATGAAGTGACAAATGTGCCATGGCACCAAATGATTCTTTTGATCTATAATAATTCTTTAGACACAACAGAAGTTGAATTGAAGGCAATTTATTTGGGGCAAGAATCTAAAAAGCATGTAAATGGTTTTATATGTTATATGCTAAGAGAGTAGCTAATTATAGTTAGCAATGACAAGACATAGCAAAACTGGATTGTGGTCAGTCCACCTGAATAAACAACCTTTATCACATATCACATCAAACTTCGAGTATTCATTGTTGTTCCATACTGTATATTGTACTTACACAGTATAACTCTGTTTCAAGTACCCATCATACTGTTTACAGTATTTTACACGGTATCTTAAACTGTATCACTCGAGTATCCATCATACTATTACACTGTATACTGCACTTTACACTATATCACTTTGTTTCAAGTACACGTTGCACTATTGTATATATATACACACTGCATTTACACTGTTTCACCTTCTGCATAGTACTACAATGTATGTTGTAAATACCTACTGTATTGTATTGTCGTATTGTAGTGTATTATGTATTGTAACATATTTTGTATTGCCGTGGTACAACCTCGTACAACCGTGGGTTGTAGAGGACTACAATTTCATTGTGCCATATGTCCTGGATATATGGTATATTAAAGATTTGCTTGTTTGATTAGAATCAAGCTAACGAATGGGTCTTACCTGTGTGTGTCCTCTGATGAGCCTTCAGATGGGAGCTTTTGGTATACACCTTCCTGCAGCCGTTGAACTGACAGCGGTGAATCCTCTTCTTGTTCTCTGGGAGCTCCCCGATTCCAACCATGCACGCTGCCCCTTCATCTTCATCCTTCACCTGGACTGGGAGAGTGTGTGACGCCACCAGTCGGGCTGCACTGAGCCCAACCTTCCTGGCCACCAGTTTTAGTGTGAGTGTGCCATCGGCTGAGGCTGTCAATGTCTGGTTGGGTTTCACAAGGTGACGACCCAGCTCTGGTGACGACGGCGGTGTCAGGGAAGTGACGGCACTCAACTGGGCCTGGTGAACTCCCTCTGTGGCCTCTAGATTTTCCATCACCTGGCTTTTGGGTTTTACGTCCCTTTTAATTACATTTGAGGATGGAATTATCTTCTGGGACTGACACAGCGTCGCCGCAGGTGGGCTCTGAGGCTCGGGGAGGCTGGGCAAACTGGGGAGCAGAGCATCTGTCAGCTCATCATCGCCATCTTCCTTCATGTAGGCTGGAGTAAGGAGTCCATCGAGGTCCTGGTCAAAAAGTTCTGACAGACACTTGGGCTCTGTCTGCAGATAGCGCTCCAGTTCAAGACAGGTCTGTGGAGAAAGTGAAGAAAAAGTGTAAGGTTTTCGTAGGTATTTTCAGCCTTGCAGCTTTTTTGGCATACTTGCATTCTCACTTTCACACTTCACATGACCAATTGCGCAACCGTCCAATCATCTGATATGCCTATCCACTCCGGCGAGAGAAAATCTGCATAGTGCCGTCCTCTTACCTAGGCAGACAACTTAGCATCCCTGCCAGCTGTCACACAGATAGCCCTCCAAGACAGCCGAGGATTACCTGGCAGCTTCAGCAAGTAGGCTGATTACACACTGATTGATTGCAACCGCTGTAGCGCGGAACGAAAGCGAGGCGAGCGGATGGCGAGAGGAGAAGTCCTAAAGCCTAAACTGCGAGGAACTCCTATCAAACAAAATTTTATAGAGCTTTGACAAGCCATGTGTGCAGCGGCTTCCACCAAGCCAAGATAGGAAGATTTATTCAGCTGTAGTTATGGTCTGCTTCATCCCTATTACACCAAACACCTCTACACGCAGAGGGCAAATAAGACTACATCCCCAGATTTGTGTGAATTGGCATCCTGAGCAGTCTATTACTTTGCAACAAGCTGCCAAGGTTCTACAAAGGAGAGTCAGCAAAGGGGAAAGAGATGCACCATGTCCAAGGATGAAGCTATTATGTCTGAATGGACGGCGCCAGCCTGATCCCAAGGATCGTTGTGTTTCACTTGTAGCCACTAACCCGTTTTGACAGCTGAGATGGAGGCTAGCAGCTCCACTGGGTGCGTGCTACTCGCCACTTCATTTGTGTGTAAATAGGCACTGACAGACGGAGTAGCTGGTTCCATTATCAGGAATAAGGTTGTACAGACTGAACACATCAGAGACGTTTACAATCTCACACCCTCACCACGTTGCACTCCTCTCCCCACCTCTTGTTTGCACCTTCTAAAAATAAATCTATGTTTTCTTTAGTTTTGTAAACGGGGGTCTGTTGCTAAGGGAGAGCGTTTTTTCTTTTTTTTTTCAAATTTATTCCAACTTGTCTTGTTGCAGAAGGCACCAAAAGATATTTTTGCATCAGATTAAAGAAGGATCATATCTACAGTGAGAATGAAATATGCTCCGCCACAACTCCTCCCGTCATAGAACAAGGCATGTCTCTCTGTTACCTTGATGGCTACAGTCAATGCGATGTCAGTTTCCCCCTTCTCGCCTGCCCGCTCTTTCGTCTTTTTTTTGTTTTAGAACACAATTAAATATTGAAAGTGTTCAGATGTGATGAAAAGAGAAGCACTGACGACTTCACAAGACATTTTCTTCTTATTAATTTCAACCATTGCTGATTTACCCTCCGTACAAACCTCACCTTCACCCTCATCTACTGATTTTGGTCTTTCTTCTCCCCAATTTTCACTCTTTGTGTTTCCACCTCTCCCAAGGTGAGGACTAATTATCCACTAAAACCAGCCCGTTAAAGGGGACTTTATTCAGCAAAATGCTGAGGACTGCAAACCAGGGTGGAGGGTGTAGGTACGTACAGTATGTGTGTGTATGAGGTGGAGATAGTTCAGGCGAGCGGAAAAGCGGATACTGATAAGTATGGGTAGGACTTGGGGGGGTTGGAAGAAATGAATGTGGAAGTCAAAGGAGGAAGATGAAAGAGAGTGATGCAGGAACAAGGTGAAGGAGGATGGTAAAGAAGAAGACGGAGGGAGGCCAGGTCTCTTCTCCACAGGAGGCAAATCCTTTTTTGGAAGTGTGACATTTGGTGTGACAGAATCCTGTCAGCAGGCAAACCCGAGGACAGGTGTAAAGCACATGTGCCAATACGCCCATGTACACAATATATGGTCAATGTAAAATACATCTTAGGGTTAATGTGCTTAGGACGCTTGTCTGTACATGGAGACGCATACCAAACATGGATGTAGGACAGAGTGTGACTGATGGAAGAGGTGCGCAGATGGAAGCCTCGACAACATTATCATACCCTTCTTTCATTCACCCTTCTTCCCCCCTTCACTCCATCAGGGCCCTTCCTCCCCCCTTCCTACCTCCCCCAGGTGGTGACATTAACATTTTTAGAGAGAAGGTCGTTCAGTTGATCAGCGTTTCTCACTTCTGCATGTTATTATGAACGTCTCCGTGTGTACCCCTGACAAATTTTTCGGCAAGTGCCCATGTATGAGTGATTAGCATGATTATGCCGCTTTGTGTTTAATTATGCATCTTTTGTGTGCGCGTATGCACTTTTGCGTGGACACCTACGTACATGCATAATATCACAAAGATGTTTCTGTTGTGTGGTGGACTTCAGTGGATATGCTAATGTTATCTGTGCTCATATGTCTGGAGCTAAGAGCCTACAGCAGTGCACAATGGCCGAGATAACAATGTGCTAATGGTTCCTCCTTTCAGCCTTCTTTGGAGAAACGACATGGGTTGGCTACACACCGAGCCGAGGCCTGTTTACTAAAAGACCTCTGGGATTTTTTTTCTTTTTCATTTTAATAGCTAATCCAGCAGACCATATCCTTGTCCAGCCCTTGGAACCCAGTTGCTGCAGAGAGACAGGACAGTCCTCCAAAAAGGATTCAGTCGTAACGCATTGTATTTTTTCTTAAAGGTCTCACACTCACGTCGTCAGGCCTTTGATTGTGATCTGATCCATAGAGACGGTAAGTGATCCCATGGATCACTGTTTTTTAATGACCCGTTGTTTAAGCCACTGCTACTAAACGGTGAGGATATAAAAACTCCTCCAGTTTCCGATACTCAATGACCACTGGAAGCACTTTGCTGCATTGGCTTTAAATAAAACAGAAGGAAGCACTTTTATATGTTGGACATTGCTCATTAGACCTGGACCTTTATTGTCATTGCACAGAAAACGCAAACAATGGATCTGGACAACAAAATGTCGACGTTTGGCAACTGGAGTACACAGTTTACAGTACTCTTATAAACCACAAGGAACACTTAAGAGGGGTATGTTACATATGTGTGCAGTCCGATGAATATGCAAGGGGTGACTGGGGTACAGTATTGACCCAGAAGATTGTAGCAACAACCCAATTGTGCGAGGGTAAAGTCAAGAGAAAGAAACCGGCACACTTTTGATGGGATACGAAATTATATTATTACGATGCTGTAACCGAGGGGTGAAAGGCGGGTCAAAAATGTGTTAGCAATTCCCCCTGTTTCAACACCACCCTCTTCTGCAGGATCTACTTTTCCGCGACTACTACAGTTGCTCTGTAATGAACCATTCTGGTCTCCCTGTCAGCCTTGACGGAGTGACAGTCGGGGCGGCGTGCCCGGCACCGGCACCCTGAAATTGAAGTACCTAAATGGAATTCAGCCACCATCAATTTTAATATTCACACCTGAGCATTTTCTTTACGGCGATACGCCAAAATGTCACTTATGAATAACAAAGAACCCATCAAATCAGGGTTGTGGTGCATGATATGTATTTTTGACCTTTAATGTTTCATTTAATGGGCTGTAGTGTTAAACTAGGCCAAATAAGGCCAAAGGTAAAACAGAGGCTTGCCTGCAGTATTGATGCGGTAAATCTGCCGTTATAGGCTACGGTAGCTCTTATAGTCTCCTCCAGGAGCTGGGCATTCACATTGTGCTGCTTCATTCAGATGGTGTCACCAAGAAAGATGATCCACAGGTGTAAATACAATGGGACGCTTTTATTATTATTATGATTCTGATATGATATGATTATTATTATTCAAGATACCCCGGTCTCCAAGGTCCCCTAATCTTTGGTCTCCTTACTCTATAACCTCTCTGTCACCTTCAGAAAAAAATGAATATAAACATTTGAGGGCCTATGTTTATAAAGTAAAATGTGCACGTGAAAGGGCTACATGCACTGAAACACACAGAATCATGTATGCAGGTTAGTGAGGCTTAAAATACAGCAGGTGCAACCCAGTGACAAATACCTGCTGCTGGATAGGCAGGCACGGAGCTGTCGACCAGGCCTGATTCATTCACCCATTCTATTTATTACAATGAAAATGGAGCCTTTCTTTTCCCTCTTCCTTCTCCACATCTTTCCTTGAAGTGGATCCTCCTGCCACAACATCTTTCTTTTACATTTAGTCCACATTTCACTTGCTGCCATCACCCCTCAAAGCACACGCTGCTGCCGCCGCCGCCGCGCTGCCAGTGTCCCACTTTGTGTCTAATAAAAAGCCCAGGTTATAAATATGAACAGAGGGGCGTGAATAATGCCCCGGAGGAAGGCCCAAAACACCGCTAAACAGATAAATGTAATGGGGCGGATACGGCTCATTAATTTTAGGATGATCCTGTTAAGTTTATACAGATGAGGTAATAGAGACAAGGATCTTTGAATAATATGCAGAGCTGATGTGAGCAAAGTCGACAAGGGCAAGACTGTAAGAGGGGTATATGGAGGGGGATGAGCTGCAGGGAGTGACGAGGTGCACGGATAGGGTGCTGTGATTTAAGAGCCTGGAATCTTGAATGGTTTTAACTAAGATTTAGAAACAAAAAAAATGATTTAATGTAATGTAACATGTGATTATTCAATATAAACATGTCTGTATCTTTGCAAATGTTTGGTTTCTTCAACACATTATATCTTCTGGATTTGGAGTGAACTTTTAAGAACAGGCACCAAACAATTTTCAGTACTTTAATTACCCCATAATTAGTCGTTAATTATCCCAATTATTTTGCCATCAAAGGCAACCTGACCAGGTTCTACCTGGCCGGTTCTACTTTTTTTCTTATTTTTTTTAGTAACAACCTTTTGCTGTTTTGTGTTTTTCATGATACTTTGTCTACATTCCACAGGTTGCATTAAGTTTTTAACATTCTGTGTTAATCAGTGCCATCAGTCCCGCTGGTGTCACCTGGTGTTGTAGGTAAACACGCCTCTCCCCTTCACTAAGTCTTTGTTGGACACATTGTTTCTGAGATGACATTCAGTGGCCATGTCCAGGTCATTGCTGTCCTCTTGTCCTGCAACCCTGAGATTTTACAGGAAATCCTGTAAGTGCTTTGCGAACTGCAGAGTGATGTGGGTGTGTCTCAAAAAATCATGTTCTTAAAGTAGGTTCTTTGATGTCAATAACCGGGATTGATTTCTTGATTTTCTTTATGCTTCGCTTTTGTTGTTAAACCTGCACGTGATTGGTCAAGATGTAAAAATTGACATATTTTGCTAACTCAATGCTACATTTAGTTTTTTACTTTCCATTTATAATTATTCTCCTGATATAAATACAAACACAACCTTTATATTTACATTTATTAGGACTTCGGACTAAACAAGGAACTTATTATATTTTCTAGAATACAGAATTTGATTGCCACTAATCCCTCAATAAGTAGAGAACATTAGTTTGCCTTTAAAACGAAGAAACCAAGGCGCATTTATCTTTAAAAGTGTTGTTTTTTTCCCCACCGTCTGGTGAGTAATGCGTTGTCTGTCAAAAGAAAAACAAAGCGTGATGTACCTTTGATTGTCTGTCTTCCTCAAATTGGAAAAGAATTCCTTTCCTGCACAAACATGACATTTTGATTACTTGGTTTGGCCATTTTCATACATCATAGCAGAGGTTTGATTGCCCATTTTAGGAGTGAGTAGCATTCATGTCACGGATGAATTAACACCGACGTCTGTGCAGCCTTCTTTCCCCTCCTGGTGGGGAATTTCACATTTAACTGACGAGCCTGTTTATGGCTTGTTATTTAAGTAGCAGTGGTTGTGGGGAAATTAAATGGTTTGGGTTTGATTCCTGCGAAGGGTTAGTTTGATGCAGCGCAGCAACACGGCCTCTAAATAAAGTCCCCTCATCCTGATAAACTGGCCAGTTTAACCTCCTAAGTCTTCACAACAAAACACATCACTTCTCAGGTCAATTGGAGACGTTGCCAGACTCGCAGTGGAGCAGGTAACCACTCCGTTGAATTCATTTTAATGGCGTGCTGTTTCATTTACGGCCCCGGCCGTTGTTGCTGTTTGCAATTCTGCTGCACACTTTATTATTTTATTGAAAGAAAAGTTTGGGGAGGCACTTAATGAGGAGTGCAGCGGCGCGCAAATGTGTGTTTGTAATAGCGCCTATGTCTTTCATTGATCTGGGGAATCGGGCCAAGCCATCACTTTTAGGTGGCAGCTAAATGACCAGAGGCCTCCACGGCCGTGGCCATCTTGCCAGCCGCTTCTGTGTGTTTCGTATGTGTTTGTGTAGCAGAGCATAATCGATAGGAAGTGATACCGTGAAGGAGCTCATCAGCGGTGACCATCGCAGCTGACAGCGGCAGTAATCTATAGATTCGTCGAGCCATACGTCCAAAACTCCCACTCTCACACCTCATACAAAAATCCTCCAAAAATCACACCTCCTCCCCCAGACTTCCTAAGTTCCCCTTCAGGGTCTTTGCTCTTTGCCGTGCACTCACTGAGAGCTCCAACGTCTGGATTTTAAAGTCCTGGGAGAGCAGCATGGCGTCATCCTTGGATCTCAGTAGAGTTGTTAACCCGCCTGCGGGGGCCAAAAGGAGGAGAAGAAGGAGGTCGGGTTCGCAGGGCTTAATGCCGCATTTTCTTTTGAAACCAATCTGAACGGTCGACTATACTCGCATCATTCTGCCACTGAAGCTGCAGTGAGGGGTGCAGAGTTTGGCCAGGAGGGATCTTGGGGCTCTTGGTGCCAAGACACGAATGTGGGGTGATGAAACAGCGCAAAAGATATGGAAGGAGAGGAGACTCAAAGAGAAGGAGCTACAGGGCGAATACATAGCTCATTGACCTGCCTCTTGAGGAGTCCAAAAAAAAAACTTGGGTCAAAGGAATGAGCCGAGTTTGTAACCAATTAGATTTAGTGGTGGGTTTGCAGAAGGGGCAAAAAGTGAAACTGAACACAGGGAAGATTGAAAAGCTCAACTTTTTTTACATTGTTAATAGAACAAAAGGTTCTACATTGCTCTTAAGGAATACCCTAGGGAACCTGCAGTACAAGAGAGTAGGGACGACAGTAAGGATTTACAATTTAACTTAATGTTGAAATTTGTATTTCAATCGATGTCTTGGTCTATTGTTGTGGAACTTCAGAGTTCATCCAATCCCAGTTCAGGTGGTTGGCTCATCCCAGTGGACGTTGCACCTGCAGGAAAGGTTTCCAAGGGGCTGGTATGGGGTGCTGTGATTTGGGTGTTGGTTGTGGGGACTGGTGCCTCTGCTACACAGTTAAGGGTAAGTGGAAATGGAGGATAAATAAAAGTATCTGTATGGTTTTCTTTGGCAAAAGAGAAAACTAAAGGGTTCACATGTCAGTTTTGCCTGATGTGATGGTTGAACCCCTTAGATTCATATATATGTATATATGTGTTTGTGTGTGTCTTTTAATTCATAATAAGTCTTCTAAACAAAACCTTTCCCTTGAAGTTCGCAATTTAGAGAAGGTTAAACTGGACCTTCTATTTTTTTTAATTTAATTTTTACATTATTGTTCTTTTGATCATCTTGTGGTATGCCTTAGTTTTATTTTTTCTTGTTGTAGTTTGGGTTTTGTTGGGGAAAAAGTGTCTTTATCTTTGAAAGCAAAAGATATAAGTAAACTTCAAACTATACCTCTCTTATGTTTCCTATGTAGTATTTCGTGTATTACATCAGAAAGTGAATCGTGATGACTGCAAAAAAATGTATAATAACCCATCAAAAATAATGAATAAATAACCATTTAAATTCTAAATATACAACCATTTAAATTCTAAATATACAAGTGAAAAATGCGACATTGTATATATTTATATAAAATAAAACTAAAGTAGGCTAGACAGTAGGCTAACTGACAGCAGACAGAAGCGTTCCTTCTCAATGACTAACTGCTCCATCTCTCCAGGCAGCCGAGTCTCACCTAGCTTCAGATAACATGCCTCGGAAACAGCTTAATTACACACGCCGTCTTATCAGACGACATTAGACTCACAGTAATAATCAGAGCTGCCGTCAGCTCCTCCGTCAAAGCCTGGCAACGCGGCACCTTCAGGCGGTTGCACACAGTGCGGGTTTCAAGCTGATAACAGACGCTGTTAGTTGTTAAATCACAATTTGCTGACAGTGTCTGAGGAAATAATACACATATGGTTGCAAACCTGACGTCTCCTGTACACACACTCAATGTTTTGTTTGGATTGCTGCAGTCACAATGGATTTGAAGCTGCAGGGTTTTTCTTTTTTCTTTTTTTTTTTTTGAAGTTTTAATAGAAGATTTCGATTTCTAGTCATTATTCTTTTAAAAGACAGCATATGTTTCTTGTCCACGGTTGGTGAAAGCAGTGTGTGTGCACGGAGAAGCATCAGCGCACCTTTCATCCAGCGGAGAAGCCACAATGATGGAGCACTTTGAGCACAAATACCTGCTGACCCTCTGTCTAATGGAGCAGAAAGACATTTCCCATTGCTTTTTCTGAGCAGACACAACAGAGTCCGCATTTATTCCAGTCACACAACAGGGTTTTCCCTCTACCTCTCCAATCCACAGTGATGGACAATTCCTTTTTTATTTCATTTCAATACAAAATAGTAGACATTTTTGGCTTTTATATGCATATATATATATATATTTGATGGTCATTTTTGCTGGTTCAATTACTGTTTTTGGTTAAGTATTTTCAATAACAAAAATTAAATCCTCATTGTTTAGTAATGGTCAGTGATTTCAGATGAATGTCTGTTGATTTTGTGTCGTGAAGGTTTGTGTCTTTAGAAAAAAGGACATCAGGAAAAAAAAGGTTCAAGAAAATGACATTATAATGTAATTCTGAGGTCTGTCTGTTCCTGCTGTTTTCTGTCTGTGTGTTAATCAGTGTGATCACAGTCACCTGTGTCTTTGTTATTAGTCTCACTCAGGTCACCTGGTGCCCATAGTGTGTGTGTATATATATATACCCCTCCTACTCAGTCTGTCTTTGTGTGGTCATTGTTTTGTGTTGTGTGTGCAGGACTAGAGAGCAGGTTATATGGTGTGTTGTGTTTGAAGGCAGTATTGAAGAAATTGATGTATTTGAGAGGTTGTCGTATCGATGAGTACGAGTCAATGGAGAAGAGCATGTGCTGGAGCGACTTGTGTGGTTGATTTTGACAAATAAATAAACCTGCAGCATTGGAACAGAACCTCTCGGTGTCTGCATTTGGGTCCTAGAACGTCATCCACGCCATGGACCACACCAGAGGTGCCCAATGAGTTGATTTAGAACTACCAGGAGATGGTAAAGTGAGGTTCTGGTAGATCACGATGAAAATCAAATATTCTTTTTTTAATTCTTATTTCTGGAGTATATTGAAGGAAATTATGCCTCGGCATTTAACTCATCACCGTAGTGGGCGGGGGGACAGTGGGTGGGGACGATGGGAGGGTCAGGGCACCTCAACAGAAACTTGGCGGGACTTGAACGGGAGGGGCCTTGCAGACCCAAATCTGCTTCCTTAACCACTAGGCCCACCAATGACCCTAAAATATACAGTAAAAATGCTGACTAAATATGTATGAATGTAACATATTTGTATGTATATTTATAATTGTATTTATATTTTATATTTATAAGTGCATATTTATGTATGTATATCTGTATAGATATATTTTTATAGTATATATTAATTTGAGAAAATATATTTCAAAGTAGGTACATTTTGTTCAAAAAATGTACGCATCAAGCCAAAGAAATGTAACAATTATTTGTATTTTTAACATTTTATTTTAATGATTTTTTGTTATTTTTGGTTTAACTAATATATATATTTTTCCAAAAAAATACCTAATTATATATTATACAATGAAACTTTTATAACTTCTACCATTAAGGGACATAAATAGACGTAACCACATGAAAACATAGTGAAGTTGCCTTAAGACTGTGGAATAGAGAAACACAAAACCCCGTCCACATAGGAATCACTATGAGAATCTCTTCTGTACAAGCAACTCGCAGACCATGGGTACCAGTTGTTCACACACATTTGTGGCAACAAGCTTTTCATTCATGAAATTACAACACGTGGGTCAACTCTCCTCACAGGTGTTGCTCTTGAAGCACCACTCTCCAACCTGTGGCTCCTGAGCCTCGTGCAGCTCTTCAGACCACTAACACCAGCTCCATCTCATATCTGTGAATGGACCAAGCTCACTGCATCTGAGCTCTTCAGACAAAAAAAAACAAACTTTCATGACTCATACAACCAAACAACCAGTACACTCAGTAAACTGCAGTGCATCCTGCAGAGTCAGAGAGTGATTTTATTAAAATCAAGTTGGATCCAATTTTAGAGTCACATTTTCACACTTAATTTTCAACTGGTTCTCATTAAAAACCCAACCAACGACAGACAGAAATCATTTTAAGCAGATAGAAATAATTGTAATAATGAAGCGGCCCTCCTGGGGTCTACAACAATGTTTACACGTCTTAAATTATGGAATTTACCTCAGATGCTCTCCCTGATGTATAATAATAGGTTTACTTTACTGTGTTCTTTGTTTAATTTGATATTGGATTTAATACTTTCTGATCATTACACGTTTTAAATCATTATACACTTCTTTTTGTGTTGAAGGTTCAAAGTTATATATATATATATATATGTGTGTGTGTGTGTGTGTGTGTGTGTATGTGTATATATATATATATATGTGTGTGTGTATATATATACTAAAAATATATAATTTTAATCAAGGTTTTTTTTTCTTTTATTTAAGCCTGAGAATCGTTTGTAGAACAGACGGAAATGATCATGTTGAAAATAAGAAGTTTTTTTATTTTCTGTGAGTCTTGAGTTGGCAACTGCTGCTGATGTTTTTTATGTATATGATAGAATATTTGGAACCGTTGGACAAAAGCTGTCTCTTATATATATATATATATATGTATATGTATGTATATATATATGTATATGTATGTATATATATATGTATATATATGTATATATATATATATATATGTATATATATGAGAGAGAGATCCCTGTGTAGTTGACAGCGGTGGCCTAGTGGTTCAAGAAGGAGACTTGGGTCCTAGGCTACAGGTTCGAATCCACCAGCTGCCAGTTTGCCACTGGGCTGCTCTGATCATAGCACCCTCCTGACCCACACAACTTCCAATGAGCTCAACACCCACAGGAAGGCTGACAGTATGGAGCAGTGTGATTTGGGTGGTGCCACTTGCCCCTGCAACCCCGCCAGGAGACAAGCCAAAGACCCGGAGCCAACAAGACCACGTTGTCTCAGTTAACAGCACAGTAAAATTTTCTTTTTATTGGCTCAGATATTGAGACCTCTGTGAACTCCATTGATTTACAATATCCTCTCTTCCTCTAATTTATGGTTCTACCCTTTACAGGGTACTTTTACTATAATAGCAACTAAATTTGTCTTATTAGACGCCTGGTTTAATGGACATTAAATTGTCTAATAATGACAGTTAAATAAAGCTTCTAAATACACAAACTTACACCTGTAAGAAACCGGCATTATTCAAGACGCCCTGTCCTGAGACGCAAAAAAAAGTGTTCTGACGAATAAAGACGTCTACAGTTCTATCTAAACAGCCTGTGACAGTGTGTAACATGTCTTTGTTCCGGTATTAAGTAAGAGCCAGAAGAGGAAGGATGAGAAGAGAAGATGACAATTGGCACGCTGGATGGAAGAAGTAGGGGAGGCAGGGATATAATCCCAGCGACTGCCTCTGTTTAACTGGATTTGGATGAGCTGCTGTTTATCGGCCTATAAGTTGCTGAGCGTGACCTCTCAGCTGTCAAAACCACCCTAATCTAATCAGGAAGCATTCCAGCCGTTTGCTTTCAAAGCGGCGCAGGGTGTAAAGTGCATTTTGGACACATTTGCGACTCCTCTGGTGCCCAAAGGTGAGGGTGCACGTGTGGGACTGGGCCGATAGAAAGCCAGGGCCTCAACAGTGGTTTTAGTGGCCTGCAGCAGATTTTTTTTTTTTTTTTTTTTGGGAGGGGGAGTCTGTTCTCCTGATGCTCGAACCTCATTGTGTGCTGCAGGCCGGCTAATCTTCATTACCGCACACAATGACGGGGCAAGAGAATAGGGCTTTGGCTGGAAAAAGGCAGAGAGAGAAACAAAAGACTGAGAGCACTGGATGAGAAACAGAGAGAGGAGGAGGAGGAGGAGGAGGTCCGAATAAGAGAAATGAAAAGGGGGGACAGTGAAGCGGAGAAAGTCTGCTCCCTCTTCATATAGTGGCCGTCGTGCAGTACCCCCCCTGTAGCCACCAAGCGTGAAGTGCAACAGCAAAGTAGCAGTCACACTGATAAGAGCAAAATGGTTTTTTTTTTTTCTTTTTTTTTCCCCAAATGCAGGAAATCCAGGCACCTGTGTCGTCTGTGATTGGCTCTGTCTCTTTTATTTGGTTTACGATGTGAAATGTTCTTGGGTTCGGATGAGAGAGAAAGTCCTGAGCCAAGCCAACAACAAAAAAACAGGTATTAGCAACAAAATCAGGTCAGTGGAACAGTCACGGAAGGCCAAGGTGGATTAGCTCGGGATCGCAGACAGTCGACGGCGAATTGAATATGTGCCTGTGCGTTTACACAACAGTGTGTACAACCTTGTGTCGACCACGAGGTACATCCGAGACTTCCAACATCAGGCAGGACGGCTATAGGTTGTGTTTATTAATCCGCCAAAGCTTTGGAAACAAAGCTGAGCGTGGAAAATAAGCTCACGCTTCATGCAGATGGGCAGAAGCGTTGCGGCAGGTTGAACCCCATCACCCCGCGGTGCAAAATGGCTGGTTGTCATCTGGGAGGCGCGAGCAGAGTGCAGGAAACTTCTCACCCCAATTTCATTCCGACAATGTGCAGATGCTCAGCCGAGATGGCTGTAACCTACTCGTACCGGGAAAGGTGCGAGGAACTCATTGACGTTGGCCCTTTGCCATGTGTGTGTGCAGGAGTTTACTGCTGACACACAGGTAGGGCAACCGGGGTTAGAAATGCGGATGATTGGAGGGCAGAGGGTAAAAGCTCTGAATAAAAGCTGCATTAAGAGTCACGGTCAAAAGGTAAAAGGTTGGCGAGTTAATGTGTTTGAAATGAAGGAGGTGTCATGACAGGTAGAGTGAGCACACACACCGCCGTGTCTGAGGAATATTGCCGGGAAAAATAAATGGAGCTTTTCTTGTGCAATCACTTACAGAAGGACAGAGACACACACACACAAATCCAATAAAGCCTTGTCTCTGCCTTGAAGTTTCTGCTCACGCACAAACACAAACATAAACCAATGAAAAATTATTGATGCGCTCTTCTCTTATAAAACAGTGGCTGCTCCCTTAAGTATTCCTGGCAACATCACAGGCTGAAAATAGCTGCCGACCCAAATAACTTTCCCCGCAGGAACGGAGAAGAAGCCAGACCACAGCCACCGGCGACTGGCTTTACTAATTGGCATCATTTTACAGTGAAATAATATCTGGGGCAATAGACAGAATAACACATAACAGTAAACTCGGTAAGCAGGAGGATGTGCCGCCGTCTCGCCAGACAAACGTTTGCCGAGCCGAGTAATTTGCAGGAGGGGAGGTGGAGACGGGGTTGCCTTCGCTCTTGTTAGCATAAGTTATGAAATACTTCTACCTCGAAATACACATGAGGGAATTGGTTTAGGAAGGGAAGCGTTTATGTGACAGCGTCAGTTCAGTTAAAAAAAAAAAAAAAATGTGCCGAGGTGTCGCGCAGTGATTTTTAAATCACAAATTGTTTATTTTATGTAGAAGAAAAGAATATTGTTCAGTGGCAAGAGGGAGATAATAAGAAATCTGATGAACAGATTCGCACAATACCGATATTCTTCTGGTTATGGGTAATTTTTTTTTCATTTCTGTACAGAAATTACTTGACAAAACTGATTAAAATCGATCCATCCATCTCAATTCTGCTGCTTAACCCCTGTCAGGATAGAGTAGGACTGGGACAATGTTATTTAATAATAATGTCCAACAGGGGGAACAGTTGTCCACACTGTTAGGGGACACATGGACAACCATAGATACTCACGTTTACATCTAAGGTCCGGAGGAAAAATTGTTACCCTAATAATTGGGGATATAGGGGGAAACTACACAGAAAGAATAACCAAACTCTACAAAGGGACATAACAAAGTCGTTAGGTAAGGCAACCGGGACACAAGAGACTCGGGTTGTTAAGATGAAACAGGAGGCCAACAGGGTCTTATCTATGCCAGGATTTTGTGATCCCCAGGGCAAAGACACCAAGGTGCCGCTATGTCGGGGGTTGTGTTTTGCTGTAATGATTCTCGAGGGGCAGCCAGTCTGATACCAAGTCAACAGGGGACGCCATCGACCAGAAAGAAACCGTGTCAACAAATTTGTCGGCTCTATTTATGTCCACATAGCGTATTTTCAAATCGTACAAAAAACGTACCGTTGCGTTACTATATTTAACACACACATAAGGCGCAGCGGATCACAGGGCGCGGGTTTTATATGCAATCCACGTCCATGCTTCACCCTTTAACGTTCTCATGGTGTCCTCTACTACGTCCTCTTTACAACAACACACACTGGGCGCACTGCACTATAGGGTGCGCCGCACATTTTGAAGAAAATCTAAGACTTTTATGTGCGCCTTATAGTTGTGAATTCTGGTAAAAAAACAGATGTAATATTACTCCACACCTATATGTGGCACTGTGAAGTAGATGCTGAAAGAAATGCACATGCATAGAAATCAGTCGTCTTATGCTACACACCAAGCGAGGCTGATGGCGAGGCTGTGACGGAGGGCATTGAGTTTCCGTTTTAAAAATAGCAGCACAAATACCACTCCGATACCTGGCATTGTCGTCAGAAGCAGTAACGTTATTGGTGCAAAAAAAGTGGTTCAACTTTCCTCATGATACTGTAACCTCAAGGTAGCCTTGTCAGATTGTCCAACTCTGGAATTTGGAGTTGTCAGAAAATATCTTTTCAGGATCCAGGTTGTTGGTGCCATGTCGTTCAAAGGCCGTAACAGTAAAACACTAATACTGTTTCCACCTAACAACATTCCTGTTTGGACATACCCAAAATTCCACAATTTTTTCAACAGTGAATTGGAAAAGCAGACGCTTCCCGGGGGAGAGAGGAGCTGTCAAGAGCGCCAAGACCGTCCAGCTGCTCTCTGCTTAACTGCTCTGGATAACATGACTTGGATGACTGAGAGCCTACAGTACAGTACAGTACACAGAGAGGCGAGTAAACTCCATCTGGGAAGCAAAGCAAAGATGTATTTTAGCAGAGCAATTCCTAATTAGCGCCAGGAGATTCATCTAATCTCAGGGTTACCAGCCCATCATTAAGGCTAAAACACACACTGCTCTCCACACATACCAGGACAGAACAATAGAGAAGCAGAGGTTCACTGTCACGCTGATGAATGGCTCTTCCCACCGGTCTCATTAAATCACAGAAGGGCACTTCCCGGACGGTGTGGAGAGTTAAGAGTGGGTGCATCGTCTTCCTCGGCAGCTCTGTCTGTCTACCCTGACACTTGGGGGCTTTTTCTCAAAGGGTGGGTGACAAAACCACATCATTCACGATGAAAAATTGGACTTTGGGGCACTGACGTATAAGCTAATATCATATGAAGTTCAATCTGAGGAAACAGGTGTTATGGAGCGTTCAACGGTGTAGGGGCAAGAAATGACTGGCACGGCATGATGAGTCTCGTGGGTGGAGGTTCTCTAAATCATCCAAAAGTTAGTATAATGGCCAGTTGTAAAGACAAAGAGCAGGGGAAAAATACCGAAACGCAGAGACAGGTGGAGGTTACTAATGGTCTACCTAACCCTGAGGTTCTTAACCTGGGTTCGATCGAACCCCAGGGGTTCGGAGGGTCGTTCTCAGGGGTTTGGTGGAGCCTCTATCGCAGAGGACAAGACACCGTGGAGATCAATACACTCCGACTCACCCAGGGTTTGGTGAATGCGAACATGAACCTGGTGGGGTTCGGTAGCTCCAACAAGGTTTAGAACCACTGACCTAACCTATAGACAGGTTTGACATAGTTTTGTTTGCAAATCATTTCACCAAATCCATCCCTGTTTTTAAACACTTTATCACACTTGGGGTTAAACTATATTCTGGATAATATCAACAACCCTGATTCGAATCGCTATATTTCGTAAAAACTCGTATATGATTCTGAAACAAGGCTGTGATCACTAGATGAATGTTGGCCTCGTCAAGATCCCAACCGGTTTCGCAGTGCAACGACCCCTCGTATCTGTCACCAGGGAGAGGTTAGAGGTGTGACTGATTACCGGTTCCATCAACATGCACAGGTGTTTACTCTGGGCAATTTGCCCTTGTGGTCTCCTCCCCCGCCCTCTGATGCAGACCACATGGAAGATCTCTGGTGTCGGGGTGGCTCAGCCTCCCTCAGGATTTCTATCTCCGATGGCAGGTTTAACAAGCAAACAGACCATTGACGGTATTGCTTGCTTGCCAAGGCTGCCTAGCAACAGGTAGAAAAGATGACGGTAGATACATTCTAGTATGAAAATCTGCAAACCAGCCCGAGCTAGAGCTGCCAGGCAGAAAGAAGAAGATACTGCGAGGTAGAAATATGAGCACCTGTTAATGTGACAGCACATAGCTCAAGGAAGGAGACAGACAGAGAGGCACGGTCCTCTGGGGAAACACCTAAGGGGGGGAGGCTGAAAGGCCTGTCTGTTAAAACCTGCCGTGGTGATTACTGTGATGCACGGATGAAGTGGGTTTTTTAGATTTGAATCCTCCAAACAGAACTAAATATGCAGCTTTCTTTTACCGCAGGAAGGTTCATCGCTGCCCGTCAAGACCTGCTCTTTGTATTTGATCGATTCCTCTCAGAATTAGAGCTCATCACTGCCGTTTCTCTTTCCGTCAGATGGTATTTACGGTGTGTGTGACACAAATATCAAAAATAAAATGTTTTAAAAGAAGAATTTTAGAGTTTGCCTGTTATCGAAGGGACCGACTTCAAACAGAGGTAAAAAAAATGGGCAAATCCAAAGCAGATAGCTGTGATTTGTATGAATTTTCAGAAAAATGGAGTAAGGGACGTTCAAGCATAAAATGAGTCCTTCAGACTTCTCTTCCATGTATTTTCCTTTTTCCCCCCATGGTTGCAAAGCCGGATGGCAGAAACGAAGCATGTCGGATCGTTGTAAGGTGCTGTAACCGCTTCCCGATTTCGTCTCAAATGATGTGAAAGTCATTGCCAAGCCATGCGTGCTGGGGTGAGGTGGGGAAAAAAAAAATGACTCGCTCTTCTTCTTCCTGTTAATCAAAAACCAAGGGTGGGCAGAGCATTTCCCGACCAAAGACGTACATAAAGACGTGTCTCTTTCCTTTCTTTCCAAGCTTCTATCACGCTGTCTTTTTCTCCCATACCATCACCACATCCTCCTCCTCGTCCTCCTCCTCTCATCCTGACGGGGCCAGTCACCGGAGCGTCAGACAAATGAATGCTTCCCCCGTCTCCAGCTCTTTCCATCAGTGCTTCCCACCTTTTCATCAATGCCCATAAAGCAGTGGCAGTCACCTATCCCTGGCAATCGCCTCTCAGCTGCCTGAGTGATGAGACAGGGGTGGGAGAGTTCACAAAGCTTCCTTATGGCAGGATGGATGTTACTGGGTCAGGGGGTCCCTTGCACATCTCATTACACAACATACACCGACACACGTGCAGGTGGAGGTATGTACTGTACGTGCATCCACAGGAAAAACAGGTCCTGGTCTTTAAACCGTACCTGTGGACCTGGAGATGTTGATGAAAAATCAGCTAGTAATCAGTTAGAAAAGTTGGACAATTAAACAGGCAGTGGAGTGAATTCAAAAAACTAATTGCTGCAGGTTTTAGAAAAAGATGTTATTCACAAAATCCATTGGTTTCTACGCATTTAGTGAAAATTCTGCACTAATAGAATAATTAAAAAATCATTACCAGCAGGTTAGAAAGGTAGAGGCAACTGCAGACAAAGTTCGAAAAAGGGAGTAAATAACTGTAGCTTTAACCACAGGGGAAGAAAATCAAAAACATTTTACGGTATTTTTTTTTTTTTTTCAGACCATTAGGTGCAACAGGCGCATTAAGCAAAACAAAACAAATAAATCAAACTTTATTCATTCACTAAACCAGTTCGAGGTCAGTGAACACAACCAGAAGTAATGCATAAGGCATGCTAGAGTTTAGTATTGGTATTTGGTGTGAAAAATATACTACAGCAAAGTATGTTAAGACAGAAGGAAGTTGGGTTCTTGCAAAAATACTAAAACAGAAATGACTATTAGTCATTGTTAGGAGATGCAGAACACACATTTGCCAAAGTAAAAAAAAAATATTTGCTGAGATAAAAAATGAAGACCCAATGAAAGTAATAAAATGAAATGTAATGAAAGTAATTAAATATATACAGAAAAAGGGGGAAATTAACCCAATACATGATTTTCAAGCATATATTTTAAGTTATATACTATAAAAGAGTTAACCAAGAACTAACAATTAATCAAAAGAACAAGATGAACTAAAGTTGATAATGCACATTCAGTATCTTTTTTTTTCTTCTTTTTTGCATGTGAAGTGACATTTTAATAAAGCCGCCCGTGTGGAACGGAGAGGCTTCACCGCGGAGCTCTGCTCTGCAAAAAACAAATAAGATTAAGTCCCACTTTTTCTTTCCTTTCCCCCTCGCCCCGCCCCTTGGTTTGCAGAATCCTGAGCCGTGCATGTTACAGGACTGATTTAATTTTAATTTGCATAAACTTACATCAAACAGCGGCTAGCAGAAAGGTCACAGCCAATAAACGGGGTGTGTATTGAAGGCTGTTGCTGCCTCGCAAAACTGGAAGGAATCTGCCCGGGAGACACTGAACAGCTGCCGTATTACGGGGCATCATGAGAGACAGCGTGAGGGGAACCACACTGGTTCATGGCACGGAATGGTACCTAGAACATTGTTTATATATATTTACACAAGTGTGTGTGTGTGTGTGTGTGGTTCAGATTTCATGTCAGGGAACAACAAACATCCAGCTTCTTGAAGGAGGAGTAAGACAAACACACAGATCTTGTCTTTAAAGATTCCTCAAACGTTTTTTTTTTTCCTTTTCAATACTTATCATATTGCAAATGACCTGCATGGAAAGGATGGACCAGAGCTGCAGCAATTAGAATAGTTATGAAATCATCTTACTGTGTAACTTTTATCTACTTCCTGTCGATATCAGATCAGATATGGCCGGCAGGTTAATGATGCTTAAACGTTCACGGGAAATTTTGTGTTTTTTTTTTTATTCCTCAATGGTAAATCTCATATGTGTGGGCGTTGACACAAATTACATTAAGGGGAAATCATTATGTAGCTGAGGTGGGTGAGGTGGGTGAGTAGAAAAATAGTCGAAATAATTTGCAAGATGTTTTCAATATTGAGAGTTAATTTTGCGAAGGGTTCAGGGAGTTCATTCTTATCCATGCACGTCGTGTGATTCTTTGCGGTGACATTGTAACAATTGTGGCCGTGACTGATTATCCACCACTGATACATATGTGTTACTCGTGTTTCACTGTCCAATAGTTGTCTCTTCATTTTGACATGGACTGATGTGTTTTGTGTGATTCTGGTTTTGTTGTAACATCCATTTATTTTGTGTTGATCTTGCGTTGACATGTAATTTAACTTCTGTTATATTTTTGTTAGATTTGACCATAGTTTGGAAAGTTTTGTTATTTCAATGCATTATTTTAACTATATTCCTCTAGGTGGCGCTTTGGCCCAGAGTGTGGACAAGAATACATCCCCATTAGGGTGGTTGTTGCCTTTCAGTGGGCTGAGGGCTGGTGCAGTGCAGTGGTATTTGGGTGGTGGTGGTGGAGACTGATGCCTCCGTGAACTGGTAACAGATAAACCGGCAAAAATGGACAGATGGACTCATGGACGGATATTCCTCTTACAAAAACTGCACCAAAACGACAAATAAAGGCAGAATATGGATAGATTGACTGACCATTCGGTTGATTGATTGATTGATTGATTGATTGACTGATGACATATAGATTTCCAGTTTCCTGGACCCTGAACTAAAAACACACTTTACATCTGATTACACACCAAGTCAAAGATCCATACTGTGCTAATTCCATAAAAGGAGAAGAAAGACAACGTGATGATGGTGTGTGTGTGTGTGTGTGTGTGTGTGTGTGTGTGTGTGCACAGTTGGCTGTACTCTCCCAGCTTGCCTGCTGAGTGTGAGAAAGCAGCTGTGGCCCATCGAGGATTACATAACACGGTGAGACACTTAAACACTGGTGTGAACACAGACACACACATATGGATGCATATGGATATTTGTAGCATAGATTTGACTTTTCCTCCTTCTTCACCTCCTCGTCCTCCTCCTTGTCTGTTGGTCTTTCTCCTATCATCTCCGTCAAAGAGGTTGGACATGGATATGTCTCAGTGGCCTGGTAAATACTTCAGCCGCCTTCGTGAGAGACAACTGCAGCTTTCAAATACAAAATAGTTCCATCATCTGCCTCCTCCTCCTCCTCCTCCTCTATGGCACCACCAACACTGTATCTCCTTCTCACCCACTGTCTATCTGTGTGTGCTCATCAGTCCTGGGGGGGTTTTAGGACCACTGGACTGTGAAATATGAAACCCTGCAGCTGGGAGAATGTGCCTGCTCTGCAACTTCCTCCATCTCCTCGCACTTCAACTTCCCCGGTGGAGCTGCTGCTGCTGCCGCCGTTACCGCCGCCATCCCTGCGTGTCTGGAGGAATGTGTGTGTTATGGAGCCACAACAAACAAAAACCCGTGGCGTGTGTGTGTGAGTGAGTGTGCACGGTGGAGGTCATGTGTGCGTACGTGCGCTGTCGCTACCTCTTTATTGAGAAGGACAGACGACATGAGAAATCTGTACACGCACAGAAACACACAAGGTCTGGACGTACTGCAGCAGACATTTCGCTTGGGTAGGCACCAGGAACCTGTGTGTGTGTGTGTGTGTGTGTGTGTAGAGCCTCTTAGGGATAATATACATGTATGAAGGTATGGACTGTGTCCTAAGGTCAATGACAGGCGGCCATTTGCACGGTGTCTTATTACGCCTCTGGGTCAAGTGCTGCAACTGATCGACCATCAGCACAACTAGAAATCTAGAATTTCTTTAGAACTAGAAAAATGTGACCAGCCTGTTTATATATATATATATATATATATATTGAGCCTTTTTTTTTGTTTTGTTTTTCGATGGGTCATGAATCTATCCATCTATAGGTCTTCACACTGCATAATCTAGTTGCTAAAGCAAAGAAGTTGCTCCTTGATGTTTGAAAACATCTCATCATCGAAGCCTGAAGATCAGTGGAGCCAGAGCGTAAGATAAGATAAAGTAATAATATTTTTTTATGAATCGTTCCTGAATCGGACCGTAGCCTGTGAATCAAGATATGAATCGGATTGTTTTGTGAGTGAATCGTCACACCCCTAATATACACTCTAAATATATATATATATATATATACACATACATTAGGGGTGTGCAAATTAATCGTTTTTGGATCGAACTGAACCGAATCGGATCAAACTGGATCGATCGTTTAATATTTTTTATGAATCGTTCCTGAATCGGATTGTTATGTGAGTGAATCGTCACACCCCTAATATACACTATATATATATATTAGGGGTGTGCAAATTAATCGTTTTGGATCGAACTGGATCGATCGTTTAATATTTTTATGAATCGTTCCTGAATCGGACCATAGCCTGTGAATCGAGCTATGAATCGGATCGTTATCTGAGTGAATCATCGAATCACACCCCTATAAGATAGTAGATAATATTTCTCATGCATCAGACGCGTGTGTTAGAAACACATGACTAGAACACATGACTAGAACATGGCGATGCCTTCAAAGTTCGATCAAAACCAACCTGAGGTAAAATCCATCCACCTGTGTTAATGGTCCAACGGTGATAGATTGTTCTCCACACCGTGACCTTACATGGATTCAGTGGCAACCTTTATCTGAAGCCTGAGCGTCTGAGGTCCGTGATAATCACTGACTCATTAGG
>JAFBJS010000160.1:200385-228663 GCA_016785265.1 Paraplagusia blochii
GTCTGACAACTTGTTCAACTGAGGTCCAGGAGGAGTCCAATTTTATTTATTTATCAGTAAATGTTGTGTTTACAAATGTGTCACTTGCTTGGTAACAGCATAATAAATACCATTGTCTTGTAGAAGCTTGTAAGAGGTTGTAGTAAATTTTAGATATTACCAGGTTAACTATGAGTCAAAAATTGTTAAGTGGAAAAGAGGAGATTTTATAATATCACACTGTAACCTTTAACATTCATGAAAGTAGAGCACTGGCAGTGGTGGCCTGGTGGTTAAGGTCTGTCTCTTATACACATCTAGATGTGTATAAGAGACAGGGCTAGTGTAGTCTGAGGGTCGCATATGTATAATTTACACCAATTTATCTCACTCTCCATTTTAGGAACCTCATCTACATCTCCTCAAATCGCACTTGACAGCTCTACGTGTCGCCGGCGTGCTCTCGCATCTCCTCCTCTCCACCCGCACCAGGAGGAATGTTCAGATGTAGGAGGTGTTGGAGAAAAACGTTTGATTCCCCCACTATTCCCTTTAAAAACTGCACACATCCACGTTTTGGGTAAGAGGGAGAGAAAAAAAAAAAGTTAACGCCCGCATATTTCTGCGGAGCGCGTGTGCTCCCAGATCAGAGCGAGGGGGTGAAGGATAAGGATGGAGGAAGAAGAGGGTGAAGGGGGGGAGAAAGTTGAGACGTACCTGCTGCCAGTTCTCCTCCAGTGACGGCATGGCAGAGAAGTAGCCGGTGTCGTGAACCAGCTGAAGTTCCTGAAAGATACTGTGGTTCGCCAAGACATCCATGCTGACGCGCGGTGAGGGAGGAACTAGAAAATGATCCACTCTGGAAAAAATATAACCCCGTGTTCTCGGCGGCGGTGTCACACCTCTACATCCACTTCTGTCATATTAGTCCCAATCACAGAGCAGGTCTAACTGTCGAGGGTGGAGGTGGCTGCTGGGAATGTGGCGGAGAGGCTCCCTGCACCGGCGCGCATTATCAAACACAGTGCGTAAAAGGAGACTGGAGGTGATGGAGGCTCCATGCGCCGACGCGTGTTGCCAAAATAGACAAGTGATGAGGGAGTCGGAGCAGAGGCGGGGCTTTGGTAAACGAAGGGGCGTCGCCCGGCGCGTCAATCAACTCCCCTGTTTGTCCATTTAAGGCGAATGGGCGGCGGAGGAGCGATTAGCGCGGAGGCGGAGCTTTGAGGGGCGGGGATAAGAGCGCACGGAGGCCGGGATTGGCTGCGGTGCCGCGTCACTCAGGACGAATATGGGCTGGATAGGTGAGCTATTTATGGACGGCTATATTAGATTTGGAAAAAGGTCTGAAAGTGTAGTCTGAGAGGAGAAGCCGTGGTGTAAACATCATGTGGCACAGACAGTATTAATAGGCAGATATATTGTTCCCACTGTGTAAATATTTAATTATGATGAGCTGCAGGATGAGGCTGGAGAAAAAAAAAAATCACCCCATGCTCTGGTGATGATGATCTCCGTCCCTCCTCATCCTCATCATCATCATCCCTACACTCCGGCTGCTGCTCTGTTTCCCGGATCTGATAAAGCAGCACTTCTGGGAAAGTCACTCCAGCTCTGGTGTCTCACACATCCAGGTCCCTGTGGACAAGCAGGGGAATGAAGTCCACCATCTCTGAGAAAATTGCAATTATTTTTTTTTACATAACGTGGCAAAATAATGTATAGAGAATATCTGGAGTTCCTGGTTTCTGCTTCATCCCTAATTGTCTAAGAATGAATGGCTGTTCCAGACAATAAGTTGTTAAGATAAGCAAAGAAGTACAATAGAGGAAGAACAATACTAACACTGTATTCTGTATATTTTACAGTGTTCTTCCCAAAAATCATATTTGTTTTTAAGAAAAAATTAAGGTAAAAGTCAGATGTCTGGTTTTTCTAGTGGGAACTGTGTTGACCAATAAGAGTCTGGTCACATTCTGAGGGTGATTAAAAAAAAATAAAATAATCAGAAAATGAAGAACTCAAGCAGTTTCCATGGCCAATAGTGGTGAGAATATGGTTTGAAATAAGTTTCAATAGAAATTGACAAAATGCACACGTAAAGTGAACTATTGAAATGAACTTTATTTTCTGGGGACCTGTTTTTTTTTAATTTGTTGATTTATTATTGTTGACAGACGAACATCAACAACAATTCATCTTCATCCACCTAGTCGTTACCAGGTGGCAGGGGCGGCCGTCTCCAAGAGACTTCCTGAAACCTCGTAGACCCGCCTCCTTAACCGCTAAGCCACCATTGCATTTGACGTAGCCAGATCAGTAGCCCTCACATTGTAGCATTAAACAGGAAACATTTATTGAAACCGGTAAATGTGACGTAAACTTCTAGGAAAGACAAACCCACAAAAAATATATATATATATATTACGAACCACCTGAGGGCCACAACCCGGTCTTTGGGAAACAGTTGCCTCTTGTTTTACAAGAAAATCACATTGCGTCTGTATTAAATTAGAAATTCTGGTATTGCCAACAACATCCTTCAACTTCTGTCCAGTCCGGTTGGGACCTGAAGTTTATTTAGGTGAGTCTATCGAGTCCAAGTCACAAGTCTTGTGCTGTAGAACTCCACGACACTGTCTTGTGGTCAAAATAAACAGAGCAGATTAGCTCAACAGTCATTGTGGTGTTGTGGCAACATTGTTCCAGTGTTTTCGGCTAGCTAAAACGACAGCAGCTTTTGTGATTAGGAATCTTTTGTTCTTTGGGAGATGGCTTAAGGTTCTCAAGTGTCCTGCTGGGTACGTGACATTTCCACAAGAACCAGCTGTGCGCTGAAAAACAATAGGTGAACCGTATTCAATAAAAACCTGCCAATAAGACGCAAGATGCGACTGGTAGAGAGTTTCAGGTCCGAGTTAGTCATCGCACTCGAGGTCTTCCATCAACGCAGCATCATAACTAGAATGGCTGTGCAAATAGTGCAAATCTCTTTGGCTGTGTCCTGTTCACAGCTTGAATAATGCCACTGATTCACTCACTCTGTGTGAGCTATTGAAATAGTTCACTTCCATGCAGGCTCAGCACTGTAGTCTCACTGTCTCACCACACGCTCAGTTGTGGAGGGTCTGTAATCTCATTACAGTACAGGGGGAATCTGGCCGAGGGCCGCGGATACCAGATTTACACATGGCAGTTAGGGAAGAGGGAACCCGACTCGGATTGGGAACGAAGCTGCTGACATTTATCCACTGGATCCAAGTCACCCAGGCTCTATTTATTCCCTGCCTCCTTCTTTCCTCCTCATTATAATCTCCAAACCATTATATTATTTTCCTGGGTTTTTTCTCCGTCTTTTCCCGCACTTTTCCGAAATACCGCAGGCAACATCTCGCCTTGTTTTCCGGAGGAATGAACAGAGAAGAAAGCAGCAACAACCTGTCATGTTCAGCCAGTCATGGCATGGCTGAGTGAGGTGTAAAATATTTAAAACAGAAATCCTGCTATTGTTATGCATTCTTTATGTCATCCCCAAGCTATTGTTTTTACATTACAGCGTCTACTTGAAGGGTTCATTGATGCTACGTCATATTGTGGTTTTGGATGAGTTTTTGCAATTACAGACTATTTTGTGTAGCGTTTTTTGGTCATATTTCACAGTTTTACCTTAAGAATTGACCAAAAATCGAACTCTTTATGTATTTATTCTTTTACTGGACATTAGTTTAAAGAACATGCCTCATGTTCCAGTTGACACCTCTTTTTTCAGCACCAACATGTGTCTGACTTAATATACTGGCTACGATTAATCATTCAGTGAGTCAGCCTTTATTTAGTTTATAGGAGCGCTGGCTGATCGCTGGATGATGTACAGCCTTTATAAATAATCATGTTTAAGTCGCGGCGAAAAGCCTTCAACTAAAAGAATGCGCCGACTGCTTCGGCTGCATCCACAAAAACGTCCTGCAACTTTATGGCTGTGCTGACGCCCGACATGTTACTAAAACAACGCACTGGGGAGAAACACAAATGTGGTTTATTTATTTATGATAAGACTGATTTTAATGTCCAACGCAGAACAACTGTAGCCGATGTTCTCGCCGCTGCAGAACAACATCTTTCTCTTTTTGCATCCAGGCAACATTCATTTAAAACACCGTCGACACATGAAGAGATTTACATCCAGGACAGTATTTCACACTGACGGTTGTTTGTTACAGTCTCAGCCCAGGTGTGATTAACCCGTCAACACTGGTCAATAGAATCCATGTAAGGAATGTTGCATGTGACAGGTAAAAAAAAAAAAAAAAATCTGAGCTTTGAACATGTTCAGAGCAAAAATGAACACAGGAAACATAACATTTCGTTCCTGAACACAAATATGTATTTTAAAAAAAGTTTCTCCTCAAAATTCTTTGGTGAATGAAATGTTTTGCCAATCCGGTTGGTATTTTAACTTTTCTGGTTTTTGGTTCCTCCATGTTGTTGATGGAGACAAAGAGGAGATTGATGGATGCAGTGATGGACATGGAGGTAGTTGGAGTCAGAGTAGAAGATACAAAAGACAAGGGGGTAGATGGAAAATGTTGACTCGCTGTGGCAACTCCTGAAAAAAGCCTGGCCTGGGCTTTGAGACAGAAATTTCTGCCAAATGGTTTGGAACTGGAATGGTATTTAGACATTTCAGGTTTTTGGTTCCTCCATGTTGTTGACGGAGACAAAAAGAAGATTGACGGATGAAGTGAGGGAGGACATGGATGTAGTTGGAGTCAGAGTAGAAGACACAGAGGACGGGGGAGACGGAAAGTTCACTGAAGCAACCTTCGAATAAGGGACAAGCCGAAATGAGAAGAAGATAAACAAAAATAAGGGAAAAATGAGAGGAATTTCTAAAGTGGAGTGAAAGCTGTGATTTCCAATAAGAGTCTGATCACATTCTGATGGTGATTGTTGTGATATATCACCATCACAAACCACAAAAACCAGAGAAACACCAGGATATGATGTTGATACAAATAGTAAATGATGAAAACTGCTACCGTAGCAGAGTTAGCACACTGTATGTGAAGGAATAAAAATGTATTTATTTACGTGACACAGAAGCAACTTCATCAAGAAGTCATCAATTGTCTTTAAGCCGAACAATAATCCGATGTATTCTGTCAAAACCGCGGTGGAATCTTTCTAAAACAAACTGGTGTATTTTTTTCTGGAGAGAATAGAAACTGTCAGAGTTTATTTTTAAACCGATTTCTACGTCTCCATAAAAGTTTTTTTTTTTTATTTCCATTTTGTCATATAACCTGAAATTAGAGTGGTGCTTGTCCCTTAAACTGCCACAGCTGTGGAGACACAGATGGTTGTGCTGGAGCGCCACAGTCAACGTCCATCACTGAGAATTAACTAAAGTGAAATCTTTGCACCAATTTCCAGACGTGTTCACCGCCAGATCTCCTCCTCCTCCTCCTCCACCTCTTCCTCGTCTTCCTCCTGCTCCTCATCAGCCTGAAGCTCATGCATATGATAGATTAAAAAAAAATAAGTGCTCACCATTATCCGTGGGCACACAGCGTTATATTGTGGATGCTGACATTGCTCTTACCTGGCAGTTGGTGCTTTTACTATATTAATAATGGAGCAGGCACCATCCATCATGGGGATATGAGGCTGCTAATCATGTCAGCTCCCTGCATATTCACTCCTTTCATCAGAAAGAAGAGGAGGAGGAGGAGGAGGAGAGGTTGAGGGAAGAGGAGGAAAAGTGGGAGAGTGACGGTAAACAAGGACTGTCTCTTATACACATCTAGATGTGTATAAGAGACAGAACCAGCTCCGTCTCTGAAGACACTCATTCAGCACCCTGGTCCCCAAGGATCGATCGATCAATCTATCAATCAATCTATCTATCTATCTATCTATCTATCTATCTATCTATCGATATTGCACTAAAAACCAGACATTAGTGGCTAAAATAGTAATTAACCACATTAGCAGTGGATATAGTGTATTATCATTGAAACAACAGTGTTTCAATGATAATACAATAAAAAATAAAGTGACCCCAAACTTTAGAACATAAGTGTATTGTATCTCACACGAATGTGGTCCTTGTTGGCCAGTATTTTTCAACCACTGTGCTGCGGCACAGTAGTGTTGCAAGATATAGTCAGCCATGCCTGGGAAATAATAATGTTGCATTTCCTTATTTTTTTTTATGTTTTTCTCACTAAGTAAATATAGAAATGGGATTTTTCTTGTGATTATTTGATTCCTGTTGATAAAAGACCTAAAATTATAAATATAGGCAACAGAGTAAATTTTCTGCCTAAGAAAAAAGTGTGCTCTGGCTCATGAAATGTTGAAAAACACTGCAGTGGAACACCTTGGTCTACACTGGAAAAATTAAATGGCATATTTTATCATTTATCTACAGTATTGACCTTTGCCTGTGTTTTGTTGTGTCGGATTAACAGCTGGTGGTGGTGGCCTACGATGATGGCGATCCTGTGAAGGAGAACACAGCTCAGGTGGAGATCACAGTGCTTCAGCCATCTGTTATTCCCATTTTTACTCAAGAAGAATACAGGTATACAGTCACACTCATGCAAACACCGTTGGGGGAAGTGCTGTAGCTGAGTAAAAGCAAGCGAGTGTTTTTCTCAATCAGTTTATTTACGAAGTGCATTTCATGCACAAAAGATTTAAATTAAAAAGTTAAGTTAAAAAGACAAAGTAAGCATAAAAAATAGCAGACTTTTCACTGGGCATTCTTCAAAATATAAGAATATAATCTTGTTTTGGGTATGATTAAATTGAACTTTGTCTTAGTTTGTCTTCAAAAATTGGAAGCTCTAATTTAAAGTGATTCGCTTCAGCAATTAGTAATTATTATGAACTATCCCTATAACTAATTACGATATTAAAAATAAATCCAATGCTAATGATCCTTGTGAAATATATAACATGTGAAATATGACTGTATATAGTTTAATAATGGCATAAAAGTGATGTGTGTGTATAATGTAAGATAGGGAACCTTTAATTTACTAGCGAAAAAAAACAAGGTTAATTGAAGTCACATATGATAGAGTTTCTAAATTATTTTTGTATTCATTTATTTAAATGAATTTTTTTTTCACCAAATACTGAGCAAACAACACATGACCCTCCAAAAATGTATTGTGTTTTACATGTTTATTTATGGAATGTATCATTTTGTGACAAAGTTGTGAGACCAGCCATGATTAGAATGAATTAGAAAGAATGAATTAGAGACACTAGAAATAGGTAGAAGACAGGAGACAGAGCTGGAGGTGGAGGAGTTAAAGAAGGCTGAGGTTCTCTTTAGGAGAGACAAGGATGGACAGGATCAGGAATGAGGTGATTAGAGGGACAGAGAACAGAGACGGGAAGGAGAAAAAGCTAGAGAAGCCAGATTAAGATGGTTTGGACATGTCCAGAGGAGGGACAGTGGATATATTGGTAGAAGAATGGTCCTAGAGATGGGGCTACCAGGTAGGAGACAATGATGAGGTTAATGGATGCAGTGAGTGGGGGAGGAAGGAGGAAGTAGGACAAAGGAGTTGGAGTAGAAGAGACAGAGGACAGGGGGAGATGGAAATCGTTTATTTGCTGTGGCAACCCCTGAATAAAGGACAAAAGGAAAAAATAAAAAATAGATAATTTTGTAACTATGATGCAATAGCTTCTGTTGTTTTATTGATTATTATAAATATATAAATATGATTATTAAGATACTAATATCAATTTTTAAAGTCATGTGTAATGTAATCCAGTTTAAACTACATATATCAAAAATTAAAACTATGATACATCACATGGTGTCGCCAGTTAACACAGTGTGTCCTTTACCTACTTTGAAGCAAAATGCTATTTGTTGTTGCTGTTTTTATTAAATTAAATATTCAATTACACATTCATTATAGAAAATACTTTTTAAATGTTATCTATGTTTATAAATGAAATTGTGATCAAAATGTTGTAATAGCAGAATTGTTAATGCAAACGAAAAAGTCTATTTGCCACGCGTCTTTGATGACAGGCAAATAACACAGTGTGAAAAATCCATTAAGAAACACAGGAATTGGTTGGCGGAGGGTATCACGACACACAAACTGCAAAACACATTACACACGGTGAGATGAGCCTGTCAATAATATATTAAAAAAAACATATGCATTCAGTGTATTATAATATATCAGGAGAAACATCAGCCTAAGGCTGACAGTCTGGGTTTGTTTTCATGTCAGCATGTTTGCAGCAACATTTTACCTTTAAACTGACAGTGGTTTCAGATGCTGTCAATCAATCAGAGTTGCTTGAAACTACTAAGTTCCTCTGGTTCTGCTTCTTGTATTGATAAAAGTCTTGAATGCTCTGTACTCGGAGTGGGTAGAAGTGTAAGGTAGGAGTGTTGGCCTGATACTGTATGTGTTGTTCACACAAAGTGCAGTGCGGCATCCTTGGATTAATTAGCCACACTCTGTTTGATCAAACATAATTATTAGGCCTGTGTGCTTCTAGAAGGAGGCTAATGGAGATCAATAGGCTTTAATAGTGATCTGTGAAAAAGACCCCAGTGAAATCAGGGTTCTGTTGCCTAAGGAAATGCAATTCCTTCAACTACATGAAGTCAATTATAGTAAATAATAAGGGACACGTCCCCAAAAAATCAATCTGTCTGTCTATTTACCCATCTACCATCTATCATACGTGCCTTGCAAACAGAAGATGAAAATATTCCTTCTCAACCTGTTTTTGAACATTTTGATTAACTTACTTAATATATATTATTAACATTTAATATTAAAATCAATAATTATTTATATTTAATTAATATTTAAGTTACTAAATCAGTCATACTCATCAGTTAATATCTGCAGTCTACAAAATGTGCGTGATCATATTATATTTATTTACTGTCCGTTGCAGGTGAACCAGATGAACTAGAGGCTTTTTTTACTCACATTCCTTTGCAGCAATATTTATGTCATAAGTGATGGCATCTTTGTAACCTAAAGTGAAGTTTTAGTTTACTAATCCCTGAGCTCCCGGGGACATTTTCTGCGTCGTTTCCCATGTAATATCAGAGATCTAATCCATAGGGGACACACCAGTGGTAACAGGTATCCTTCCTACTACTGTGCATTTAACAACACTTTCTGAGAACCAAGTGTGTTCTTTTGCCATGGTTGGTCTTTGATTCATGCATGATGTAAGATTTGCATGACATCTGGTTTGATTTATTTTTGTTTGTTCGTATGCTACATACGTCTTGATTATAGTTATTGCTGCATTTCATACAGTAGTGCTCCAATCCTACAGCACTTCTTGATGAATACTTTTGTGACAGCAGCTCAGTTCACCAGGAACAAGACCCCTGGCCTTGACACCAAACAAAGGGATACATTAGATTAGAATTCCCTTTCTAGTTGTGTAATGATTCACTCACATAACGATCCGATTCATATCTCGATTCACAGGCTATGATCTGATTTAGGAAGGTTTCATAAAAATAATATTAAACGATCGATCCGGTTCGATTCGTTTTTTGAATGTTGAAAAAAACAAAAATTTGCAACTCCGCTTTCAACAACACTATACAGCTGCCAGTTTTTTTTAGTTTATTTAAAAGGGGAAATGAAATGAACACTTTTTATACAATTAAGACATTTTCAGCTTCATCTGGCATCTCCTTTTGAATTGCATGAACATTTGCAAGATTTAACTTGCAACTTTAATGTATTTTTTACACAATTTGTCAATACACAATAGTCTTTAAACAAGAGCTGTGAATCTAATATTAACCCAAGATATTTATACCTATTGACAATTTGTATTTTATCTCTATTAACAAGTATATCAGGATCAAGTGACTCTCTACTTGTTTTAGTGAAATCCATGCCTACAATTTTAGAAAGGTTCAGCTATAGACAACACTCCTGTAACCAGATTGTCACCCAGGACATTGTTTTGTAATATATCAAGCGATATATTCCATTATTATTGCCTTAGACTTTGCAGAGTTATTGCCGAACTGTGGTTGGAAAAACTTTTGTATTTTATTCTGTCCGCTCCTCTGACTACTGGTCGTTCCTGCCGTGCCAGCGTCATCAGTCCCACTCTGCTGACTCTCCGCGTGACTGCTAAGGTTTGTTGCACCTCCAGTGAATTCGATTGTTGCTCTACAGAGTCGGTAAATCGCGTTGCTTTTATCTATCTTTCCATCCTTCGTGAAAAAACCAAATGATGTCCAAAACTTCGATTTTAAATGAGAAATGCTGTAAGTTTCACCTGTGTTGTCTGCCATGTTGCTCAGAGCAGAGTAAAACCCACAACCTGAACTCCAATCAAATCTGCCCACGTCACAGTTCACACACAAGAAACACAACCTGCAATCAGACATGTGTGAATAGACGTATACATGGGTCTATTGGCTCGCCGCTGTATGGGCGGCCTATGTCTAACACGATGGAGCTGGAAACCAATCCATGTGCAAATATCCCAAATCACGGACCGTTTTACTGCATTGTCGATCGTTCAGGGCTTTTTGGACCGGTGCACTTGCATTGTTTAGGTCACAGACGAATAACTGATCCAAAATGATTAATTAGCACACATATATACAGTATATGTATATATCTATATATATAATTATTATATATTTTATAGACCTCTGGTTTACACCCCACCGGCAGAAAGGTTCAAGATGGGCACAACCTACCACCAACATGTTTGCCGTATTTAAATGTATATTTTGCCTCTTACTTCTTAACTGTAGTAAGACTGTAAAAATAAAGCAGTTAATTGCAGTCATTTATTTTACTTCAAGCTCCCTCAACTCCCAGTTTGATTTTTGTAAAGGCTTCAGCTTCAACCCAGACGTTGGATGTCTGTTATTTGACTGTTATTTGTTAGTTTGTTGGTGTTATTTTGTTATTTTGTAATATCCAATGATTCAATTGTTATTCAACGGTGAACATAACCATCTGCACTCATAAATAATCTGTAGGTACACCATTATTGGTCAGAAAAATGGGAAACAAATAGAACAAATAGAAATAGAAAATTGCAACCACGTACAGACTATAAAATATTTCAGTTCCACTGTCAGTTACATCTCAGGCTCTGATTTCTCTGCTGCTCTTGAGCCAAAACCATCATATCAGTCATCATGATTTAGTGTGTCTTGTAACATTGCTTAGTCTTGGGTAATGAACATTGCTACAGACATTAATGTTCTGCACTTGCCTTCAGGCTCGAATGCCAACACCTTTGCAATAACTGTCATTTAAAACCTTATTTACACACAGGTTCCTTACTCGTAATGGCCTTTTTAACCGTTTTGTTTCATAAGGCTGTTACTTTGAGCTGAGTCAAGACAACAGTGACACATTCCTTGGCTCCTACTACGGCAGACTATATTTCAATTGAAACAAGTGAAGTTAATGTGCTGACATTTTACTTTGATTTTGTGCCCTCGTGTTTACAGTCATAGAATTACAGGACTTGCGGTCCCTCAGTTAACCCCCCCGGGCGTCTGCATAAAAAAAAGACAATATCCTGCACTGCACACCACAGCAGAAAGTCAGCACTTTAATCTTATGGTCGGTGTTTAATTTCAAATCTGGTGTGCCCCAGAAGAGACAAATCTGTCGCCCTGCTCTGAGAGTAAACACATCAACGAGCTCACAGTTTTACAGATTGCTTTTTAAGCTGCATTATTATTACTGACAAAGTCATTGTTCTTGTTTTACGTGATCCAAGAGATCATTTTATGAGGAATATAATTAATAAAAATCTTGATCATTCTTTTTTTTTTTCTTAGATTAGCTTTGTGTTTGTACCTACATGCACACATCTATCCAGCTGCTCTAAAATCTCACAACAAGTAGTAAAAGAAAAGCTTTGACTCATTCTTCCAGACATGTATATCATTCACCAAGCAGGCGGGCGCGCTGAAAGCATCATCGTAAGATGAGTGTAGTCCTCCGTATTGTCAGCCCCAAACAAGCACCTGCACAATTAGTATGCAGACAATGTCACGCAGGATTGAATGGTTATCAGCATCCAGGGGGAACGATCAGCATGAGGTTAAGTGAGCAGAAAGAAAATATTGCCTCTTCAAAGGTTATGATTGAGATCTAGACTCTACACCAGCGCTTATTTGTTTTGTGTGTGTAGATGTGTGACAGGGTTTAAGATGAGTTAGTCATGTGACTACAGGAGCCTGTTTTAGCTAAATTAAAATCAATCAAATTCAATCAATCAAATTTTATTTATTTAGCCCACATTTACAAATTGGTCACATACATCCTCTGTCCTTAGACACTCAACCAGGGTAAGGAAAAACTAGCAAGGAAAAATAATCCTTTTAACAGGGAAAAAAAAAAACGTAAAAACCTTAGGGAGAATCACTGGATCCGTCCAGGGATCCACTCCCTGGACGGACAGTGCAATGGATGTTACCAGAGCATAAAAATACAATAAAATAAAATAAACAAGTACAAAAATACAACACATAGCTCATCATCAATCAAAAAAAAAATCAAATCAAGAGTTAAATACTAAAAAAACCTTAATGCTTATTCGATAAAATCTAAAAGTGATTAATTTACTAGTTCACAAAGGCAGAAGGGAGTCATAAATTAAAAATAGTGTGGCATATAGTATTAATAAAAAGAAGAAAAAAACATCTGTATATATTCATCATAGGATCTTAACTATATCCCCTTCATCTCCATCTTTTGCTTATAGATTGACTCATTAGCCTGATACAAAATTTCAAAAAGTTGAATCATTGTTGCTATGATGAGGTAATTTTTTTTATTGATTACAGAGCAGGTTGTTGTGTTCTTTCTTCCATTACTACCATCCATCTTTGTCCGCTTATCCAGAGCCGGGTTGCAGGGACACAATTGGAGAAGGGATATCCAGACTTCCCTGTCCCTAGATACTTCCTCCAGCTTATGTGGAAGACCCTGTGGCATTCCTAGGCCAGCAGGGCAGCAATGTTGCTGCAGTGTGTTCTGGGTCTTCCTCTGGGTGTCCTCCCAGTGGGACGTGACTCAAACGGGCTTTCAGGGTTTTACCATGTGAATTCCCAAGCTACCTCAACTTACTTTACTCCGAGCTCCTCCCAGGTGACTGTAACGAAGGGCCCTGCCACACTATAGATAAAGCTAATTTCAGCAGCTTTCATCCAGTTTTGCGTTCTTTTGGTCATGACCAAAAGTTCATGACCATAGGTGAAAGTAGGAATGTTGATTGACTGGTAAATTGATAGCTTTTCTTTTTTCTCAGATTAGCTCTTTTTTCACCATGATGGATCAAAACACCAGTAGATTTACTGCTGGTCAGGAACCATGGCCAACAACACAACTGCAACTAGAAATTCTTTCTATAAAATTAGTGAACAGAACCGATATCAAAGGACAGTGCTGTATCCCATGCACTGGGAACAGATCTGACTTTGGATCAGTACGACATACACACCGACCATCCCCGACAAGACGCCTTGACATGGTCGAAGGTCTTCTTCGACTCATGGACTCGTGGGGCAAACTTCCAAAACCCTCAAGCACCACCCGAAATGTACCTTATATTGCTATATTACTACCAGTTAACATATTTTACATATGGTCACTCACATACGCTCACCTAGTGACATTGGTAACATCATTATCTCTGGAAACTGTAATAAAAGGATAAATATTCCTAAAAAAACACAAAATTTAAAAAAAAACAAAAAAAAAACTGTGGGACTATTCATTGTATGGCTAGCATTTAATTACATGTGTTTATTGTCCTTGCAGTCAAATAATGGAACAGGACTTTCTTAATAAGTGTTCCTGGCTGCAGCTCCATTCTCATGACTCAAGTTGCTTGGCAATGTGTAACAAATGCACAGTGAAAAGAAAATCTTGGCTGCAAGAGCAGGTCTCTAAGCAAAATCCATTACATATTGGCCTTTGCCCCAGAGGCTAATTTGTTGTCAGACATTATAGTCAACATTTTATAAAGTGTGAGTGTACATGGTTTTGCATCTAGAAGATTTAAGGGGCCAAACCAGTAGATCATAAAAGATGCAAACTTAGCCACAGCAACTTTACATTAAGAAATAATTTTTGTAATCATGAAATTACTGAAGGTTTTTACTCTAATGTAATACACCAGAGGCTGACAACCAGAAAAACTGGGTTCCAATCTCTGCCTTTTCCGGTGAGAGTTCCTGAAATTGCTCTCAATGGCAGGGAGCAGGTTTTTACGAGGTATAAAATAAAATAAAATGCATGAATGAATCTGTGGAGACAAAAATATGTAATGAAAGCCAACTCCAGTGGTATAGAATAACATGGACTGATAATCATGTTTAGCCGAGGTAATTACATAGAAACACAAAGCATTATCCCATGTTGTTGAATTGTATTTTCCACCCACATGATTCGTGGGAGATTTGTTTTTCAGCAGAGTTTTGATTGGTTTATTTTTTTCATTCTGTTTCACTGTGTGACATGGCTCAGTTACCCTGTTAAACGCTGCAGCACGTGAAATGTGTGGCATGCAGAGCATCAATTTCATCTCAAAGCCAAATCACATTATGAAACTCTTAACCCTTAATTAATGATCAACACTGTAAAATTTTGGTTTTAAACAAAAACAAGCTCTACAGGGGACCAGGTTAATTGGACTCTCTAAATTAAGATTGTCAAAATTGTTTGAGTTCAGGGGGCAACCTTTAAAAAATAAAATTACATAATTGTATTGCCAATGATAGCATGAAAACATGTCTTAAGCCCAATGTTTTCATCCAAAGATAATACATTAGAGAAATCATCAGATTCAGTGAAATCTGAATTTAAAAAACATTTCATGAATATGATGCTATAGACCTGCATCCCTATGTGTGACACCCCTGCTTTAAATTGTCAATGCAGTATTTTTTTTTCTCTATATCTATGCTATCCTGCGTGTAGAAGACTTTACAGGGTGTTATTCTCCCTCATGACCGCAGGAATGAACAATTATGTAGTAGATGTAGATGCTTCAAGCCATGTGTACCTTGAATTAGTTTGAAAATTCCAGCACAGTTTTAAGTCAAAATCCCAGCTGTACATTAAGTATAAGTCCCATATCCATAGATTTGACATTTGAGGTCTGCTAAAAAGATGGCTTGATGGTTTTGAGTTGCAAAGTAAGATAATTATTTACAGACATCAGTGTCATACTTTCACTGGCACTAGTGGCTCAGAATCAATATCTATCTGAATTCTAGGGTTCACCTTCTAGGCATGTTTTAATCATTGTTAATGTGGGTGGTGCCTTCAAGGAGGGCTTACCACTCAAAAGAAGGTTTATGAGGGCTGGTGAAGTGCACCCTTGAGTGGCGGTTGTCGAATCTGCTGCCCCAGCAACCCAATAACAGATAAGAGGATGAAAATGCATGAAAGGATGGATAGTTTTATAACTTAGTTATGTTGGTTCAGCTTAAGGACACATTTACTTCCCAACAACTGTATCTCTCAAGTGTTAGGTTACCTGTGTTTTCATCACTCTTACTGGTTTCACATATATATATATATATGTATATATATATATACATATATATGTATATGTACTGGTTGTATATATGTATACCTATCTTACCCAGTCTGTCGATGTAGGATCATTGTCCTGTTCATTTTTCTAGAGAGTGTGAGTTAAGGTACTGGAGACTTAATTATTGAAAGAATCAATTTTATAATAATAATAATACATTGGTTTTATATAGTGTCTTTCACGGTCCAATTTATTGGAGAGTTCATGAAGATGGAGAGGACCACTGCACATTTAGTTTGTTTCTCATGCGTTTTTGTTGTTTTGGTAAATGGAATAAACCTACTGCACTTGCAAAGAGACTCCCTGAGCTGAAATTTGGTCCAGCCTGCTTTCCCGTAACATCAAGATGTATGTCTGTGAAGATTGTCATTCATCTAGGTCATGATATCCAAAAAGGGTTTAGTTGTAAGTAACTCAAGATGTAGTTTACAAAGAAGTCTGAAAATTGTCAGTATTATTTTATTGTGAATGTCTTATAAATGAATTCTATTTTTTTAATGTTCTTTTCCTAATATTTTGACAAGAACTTTTTGGAAAATTCCATAATCCTGGAACACTTTGTTATGTTAGTGCACAGTCAGGTGCACATGGCGTGCTTCTGGCAACAAGTAACAAGTCTGACAACAAATTGGGGACAAGCTGCTTGTGTTTACAAAAATAAGCCAGCATCTGGGGAACAGAGAGAGAGAAGCAGGAGGAAGATGTAAAAGATGGTGCAGTGGGAAACTAAAAGGACTCCAAAGAAGATGGATAATCGTTAGTGGAGGAAAAGTGGAGGGAAAGGATTTTGGAGATGAGGATTGTGCGTTTCAAGAAGACGAGGTAGCGTCTCAAGAGGGGATAAGGACACAGCAGATGCTGCGCTGTATCAAGTGTTCTTCTTTCTGTTGAAAAGTAAGGGCGTTTCAAAAAGCAGGAGAAGGTAATGGGGAGAGAACTAGACACAGACAGGTTGACTGTGGTTATGTCACAGCCCTATAAAAAAGAATCGGGTGATTCCGATATCAAAGGAAGCAGACACTCATCTGCAAAAATAAACCATCCTGGTTGCAGGATTTGGGGGGCTTAGTTATAATAAGACCATGTGCATTGGCAGAAGGTTAGTTCTACAGTTCTGCTGTGCCACCTTGTTGTACCGAGGCCTACGGACCCTAGAGCAGAGTATTTACGCAGCGTGTCACTCAGAAAGGTCAGAAACTGTCAAGTAGTGAAGCTTGAAATTGGCCTGATCTTTACAGCGGGTTGTGGCCAATGGCGGTGGGAGCAAGAGCAGAGAACAGAAGGGGAGGCTTGTAGTTTACGTTAAAGGTCTACAATAGTCTGTATTGGTATCTATTAAACAAGTCCCATATTTATTCAGATTGTTTCTGCTTCGCTGGCCTTTGCTTATTGTTTAAAAGTGTTGCTGGGATATAATTTCTGTCTGGTTTCAATGCTTGTTTTTGTATTTGTCAAAATATTAATTAAGAAAGTGATCATTTAGGGGTTTGTTTGGTGTTTCTTCTGTCTTGATTCAACGCTACAAGCACGTTCTAGTCCTTAAGATAAAAAAAAAAAAAAAATCAATAGTTGAGTCATTATTCTGTCATTCCTGTTTGGATGTTTTATTATAGTTTGTTTGCAGATATGGTCCTAGGTGTCAGATGTAATCAGAAAAGAGAAAGGATGGTAATAAATGGAGAGAGATGCTAGATGGATGGGATTGTTCAAAGGCACAGCAATCACAACAGAGTTGGTTTTTGATTAATTATAATCACAAGCAAAATCATTACAAGCTCCTGATGTCTCATCACTCTTTTTCACCCTGTGTCTTTCTCACGCGCTAATGCATACACAAATATATACACACACACGGTCCTGTGCACATCTAAATGCAAGCATATAGGCATGTACGTTAAAATGAAACCTGCTTTCAGTCATCAATTAATTTAAAACAATTCCAAACCAGAATTGGTAAAACAGAACACAAAGATAGATAGTGATTGTTTATATTGATAATATTTAAATTTGGAATATTTGTACTTTTTTGTTTTTCGTTAAACAGGCAATTTAGCCAATTTATGCTCCAAGTCTTTTTCATCTTTGCAAATAATTCCTGTAAGCTATGTCTGAAAATTTTTCATACAGGTTTTCTAAAAGTCAAACTGTCTCAATATTTGGCAGCTTCAGAAGAGAACAAATGGAACAGCTGGAGAAAAGTGTTGGGAGAAATCTGTTGCAGAAGAGAGTCACCGATGATGAAGGGAAAGTTTTACAGGACAATTGTAAAACCAGCCATAATGTTTGGATGAGGGACACTACTGATAGGCATAAGACAGGAGGCAGAGTTGATGCTGAGGTTCTCTCTAGGAGAGACAACGAAGGACAGGATCAGGAATGAGGTTATCAGAGGGACAACACAGAAAAGAAGGTTTGGAGAAGAAGCCAGACTGAGATGGTTTGGACATGTTCAAAGGAGGGACAGTGGTAGAAGATCCTAGAGATGGAGCTACCAGGTAGGAAACAAAAAGGAAATTGATGGATCTGGTAAGGGAGAAGATGGAAGTTAGTGGGAGTCAGAGCAAAAGACACAGAGGACAAGTAGAGATAGAAAGAGCTGATTAGCTGTGGCAACCACTGAATAAGGGAAAAGCCAAAAGTTGAAGAAGAAGAATACAAAGTACATCATCCAGTGCCTCTGAAGCCATTTAACTTGTTTTTCCAGGGTGTTACTGTGTGTTACTGTTCAACTGTAAATGTGCTTTTTTTCATGGGTTTTATAAAACTTCCCAAAATCCGCTTTTACAAGAGTGGCATACGAAGTTTTTGGCTCAAAAAAAAAAAGGTTTAACTTTTATTCCCTGCAGTTTTTTCAGAAAAAAAGAAAAAAAAAACTCCAGATAAGGTGTATCCTCATGACACATTTCGACTAGGACATTAGGTTTTACATGTTTTTATATATTATATTTTATATTACATCGCGCTCCTCGGATCTTTTTGCATATATTTCATATCTGTTTTTCAGAGTTGGTCCTTCAGACATTCTCAAAGTCAGTTTTGACTTTCAGTTGACAATTACATCCAAACTATTAAACTGAAAGGTGAAACAAGGGTCATGAAAAAATGAGAACAGGCTTGGATGGGTAAATTGTTGGCTGAACACAGGCGGTGGGGTTAAGGGAAGGTGGTGCAGGGGGGTGCGGCGGTGGAGTCAGCGTCCCTTTGAGAGGTACAGAGAGAGCTGTGAAGACCAAAGGCAGTGATTGACAGGGCAGGGTTGACGAAAATGAGAAGGTTATGTCTGAACTAATATGCCAGGATGGAGAGAGGAGAGCAACGGGAGAGTGCCAGAGGGTGGAGGAAATGAATTTTGATTATCTAGACAAGGCTGAGCAGAATTATGAAACAGAGAAAAAAATAGATTAGTTACACGCCCTGACAAGTGTAATAAGATCAGCAACACCGTGTAACCAAGGCACATTTTCAACCCAAGCAAGAGCTTTCATGTTAAATCAAAAGAAGTGTACAATTACAGTTAATGCCGTAGATACTGGCTTTGTTGAACACCTTTCTTGTCAGAAAGGGTTTCTATTGAAACCCCACGTACATCTGTGGCCTCTGCAAACTGCAGAGACATGAAGTGTAAACCGATGCTTCTCACTTCGAGAGAGAAAGTTACTTTGCTTGTAGATTTGCTGCTGAACTGTAAAGGTGATTACTACAGGCAGTTAAAACGCCAAGCGCTACATTCTGCTAATGAAAATCCTGCTGCAGTCGGTTAGCGCACAGAAAAGGCGCCGGGGTTATGGTGAAATATTCGCTGACAGGAGAAAAGAAGATCATGCAGTCATTTTAGGTGAATACTGCAAGTACTGTTATCTGAGGGTGGTGCTCAAGAGTTGTTAAACTCAATTGATCACTTTTTTTTTTAATTTGAGTTTGTTTTTGTTTATGTGGTCATTTTATCCCTACCTGTCCTCCAAGTTACATACAGGCAAGGGGTATACAGATTTGCTTGATATTGTGTTTATGCAGTAAAATACTCATTTTTATACGCCTACAAAAACTGATTGCGTTTTTTTTTTTTCTTGTGAAGGATAAAAACTGCTTTCACATAAAATAAAATCAGTGGAAGAAGGTGTTTTGTCCCTCTCCTTAATCTGTTCTTCTCTAGACCATTGTTTTCTCCACTTGACAAAAAAGGCACATGTTAAGGGGTGAAGAGTTGGTATCTCACCTCCCAAAGAGATATGACTCCTTCTGTGGAGATGTCACATGTCAAGATGTGATTGGGAGCAGTTCAACTTTCTTGGATAGGATCTCATGGGAGAATGTTAGCAGATAATTGATGATGCCGGACTCCGATTTTTATCCTGATATTCCTTCTCTATTCATAATATCAACATCTGCGTCCTTGAAAGGGTGTCCACTTTCTATAGCTGTCCTTTGCCGATATTGTCGCCCTCCTGTGCAAAGCCATGTGTTTGCAAAGTGGTTGTTTCCCGGAAAATAGAAATCTGAGCATCTTTCGCTGCTTTGCACCATACACACCATATTGTTGAGGATTTCCTTTGGACTTTTGTCCTTAACTCTGTGTGAGACATGTCTCCTTCTGCTGTTTCGCTTTGTGTTGGGTTGTGGTCTGTTTTGTTTTTTTTTATTTTCTGTCTGTTTTGTTCACTCCCTAATTGAGGTAACCACAAGTTTTTATGGTCTATTTGATGTGTCAATGTTGCTTTTTTGTTTTTGGCCTGCTCTGGATGGGATGCTGTCTGCCCCTTGTTGTAGGGTCCCCAATGACTTGTCAAAAGAAGGTATTGGTCTGCATGTGTGGGTTATCAGTCTGGGACCAGGTCTTCATTGTTGTTGTCTGACACCCCGCAATCCAAGAATAGACATTTTCTTTTCTTGGTGTCCTCTCTGATGAAACTGATGTACAGGAAAAAGGAAAGCAAACTCCTTGTCATTGTGACATTGTGATTCACACCACTGCACACAACGAAATGTGACCTCTGTATTTAACCCATCACCAAAGTGAACAGTGGGAGCTTTGAAGGCCCGGGGAGCTGTGAGTGGGACAGTGCCATGGTCAGTGGACCTCAGTGGTAACTTGGCCGTAGGGGATTCGAACCGGGGGCCTTGCGGACCCAGGTCCACTTCCTGTGATTCGTACAGTAACTGTTGAATGAGTTGATGTGTTTAATAGAGGTCTCCACTGGCTGTCTTCTTATGGTGTCATCAAGATGACAAAACCAGTAGCTGGATGTTGTTCCTTTAAAAGAAGACCATGGCTGCCTCAATAGCAAAGAGAGAGCAGAGAGTCTTGGGTTTGATTTTCACTGGAACCACAGGCTTGGTGCTTGTCAGGGGCAACCTGTCAACAGTAGATCAGTTGATACAATCATATTTCCTTGAATTTCCCGAAAAGAACTCCCAAGGTATTTAAAAAGTTCTGACTAATCTAATCTAACAGTGGTCAAGCCTGGTCTGGGTTAATAGTTAATAGTGTTGCCTTTTCTTCTTTTGTAGTCAGTTTCTACTGTTTCTGTGCAGCAGCACTGGGAAGGGGTTAAAGTAGGGATAGAGTATTTAAATGACAAAACCTGAACAGAAGTAGCTAGGATATAGATAAACTGCCAAGAATGACATAGTACTGTTGATGTGTCAGTATAAATGTCAAAATATAAATGTATAAGGTAATATTATAATCAAAAGTGACTGGAAGTTGCCATGGGAGATGCCCAGGAATTGGATTGGAAGCTGCCCTTATCTGTCAAAACCTTCCCTTTACTTAAACAGCTAATATACAGTCAGACTCCTTGTACTATAGCTCACAGGTTGAGCCCATTCATTTCCTTCTGACATATGTAATTGCTACTAATGCAATTAGTATATAATTGCTTTAGTTACCTTACCCTGTGCAAGCGTATATGAGCCTTTGTTGCGGTTGACATCATTTCTTCCTTGCCCCCTTTCCTTATTAATTAATATAAATCGCTGAGAAAGCAGGAGGTTGATAATTTAGACTAATCCAAATTACGGAGTCACATGTATGAGAAAAAAAATTGAAATGCAATTTTACTGGGTCTTTACTGTGCATCTTGACGTGGCTTGTAAAACACAGAGGAGTTGCTGTCAAAACGTTGGTGAACTCCCATCCTCAACAATATTAGTCCAAACCATTTGACAATTCTGTCAGTCAGCCCGTCAGCCGTAGCTTCGCTCACTGTCCTTGGTTCGGTGACGCTGGTCTGAGGCAAACCGTGCTTCTCACTGGAGAGTGAAGCTTCCAACTGTGCAAGCTACATGTTGCGATTGTATTTTAAGCTTGAGTTGCCTTGAGGTTACTCATCAAATCAAAGTTAAACAAGTGGCTGGTGGAATTATTGAACGTACACGTCAATGCAACTGAGGGAAAGAGAAACAAGAGGTAGAGGAGGAGGATGGATGGACCTCAGGAAATGGATTATTTTTGTGTCTGATTTAAAACCTACTGGAAATTTCATAGCCAGCATCATAGCAAAACAAGCTTTTTAAGCCAAATGTCACTAACATTCCGCAATGTGATCCCACAGTTCAAGTGTGCCAATAAAATCTTCTCGTCAGTTGATAGAATATAACCTGAAATATCCTTTCCTAGATTTCCACCCGTGAGCGAGCAGGCTGATATTGGAACCCCGGTAGGAGTCATTGTGGCTGCTGCTGTCAATCAGACGATTGTGTACTCCATCACTGAAGGCAACGAGGGAGGTGAGTGTGTAGAAGCAGAGCTCCACTGCTGTGGACTGAGCTCACTTTTACACGTGGCTTCAGATTCTGATAATGAAACCTGAGTCCATCTGATATAATTATTTACAGTGACTTCAGAAAGCGGTAATGATTTTTATCAGATACTGTTTACCACCATTGAGCAGGGATTTTCACCTAAAATACTGTACATGTGCAGTCTTTTTTTGCTCAGAAGGTGACGGGTTAAGAAACCATCATTGGATTGAATCTCTAAATATTTTGATTTCCAGCTTGATGACATTCCTAATTTGTGAGGATCAAAATGAAACAACTGATATTTAAATTAATTATATATTTTAAAGTAATAAAATATATAATTATAGATATTTAAAGTAATCCTCATCCTAAATGACTCTATTTACATTGCATTAGGCTAAATGTGATTTTTTTATTTTCATTTTATTAAAAATAATAAATATAGTTCACGGCGCCTTACAGTCATGAAAATACGGTACTTAGAATTTGGACAAACAAAAAAAGGAGTTAATTACAACTTTTTAAAATTTTATTTTAGTTAGGATAATCAGTTAGGATAATCCAAGACATCAATGAATGTCCAAAAAAATATGGTACTTAGAATTTGGACATTCATCGATGTCTTGGATTATCCCAATTTATTATCCTAATTAAAAAAAAAAACTTGCATGAAGTTGTAATTAACTCCTTTTTTTTTTTTTTTTTCTTTAAGGTTAGGTAGTGTACCCAAATGCTGGACGATATCCAAATGAACACAGTTAGGATAATCCAAGACATTGATGAATGTCCAAATTCTAAGTACCGTATTTTCACGACTATAAGGCACACATAAAAGTCTTACATTTTCTTTAAAATGTGAGGTCCGTCCTATAGTGCAGAGCGCCCTGTGTGTTGCTGGTGTGAGAAGAACTTAGTAGAGAACACCATGAGAACGTTAAAGGGCGAAGTGTGGGCGTTGTTTTGCTCCTGCTCTATTTTAAATAACACACTTGTACGCTTGTGTGTGTGTTGTTGTAAGGGGGACGTAGTAGAGAAAACCATGAGAACTTTAAAGGGGGAAGTGTGGGCGTGTATTGTATATAAAACGCGCTCCTTATGATCAGGTGTGCCTTATGTGTGTGTTAAATATAACATTGGCACACATAACTTAGACTGGACCTTTCAGTACAGTGCGCCTTATGGTCGTGAAAATACAGTAAACCTAAGTTTACCGTAGCGATCCAGCGAAAGGGTTCGACAAAATATTGTTCTTCTTTCTCAAAAAGTGTCACAAAGCTTCACTCCTGTGTGGCAAACCAACAGGTAGATGGTAACTGAGTTAAATTGGGGAATCAGCAACTGAATAACACAATCATTAAACATTGGGTTACACTCACATACCAGGAGTCAATCAACTCAATCCATCCTACCCACCACACAGGATTACGTTTTCGAAACAAGTCATCAATTACTATTTATTTCTCCTTCTGCCCCGACTTCAGAGTTTCCGATGTTTGTCTCTTGTGCTTCCAGGCGAGTTCTGGTTGAATGAAACCACAGGGGAAATTTTTACAGCCAGAGGTCTGGATTTTGAGGCCAATTCTTCTTTCATTCTGAAAGTGGAAGCAGACTCCATGAGGGTGGTAGCGTCCAACCTTCGAGCTCCATCAAAAAGTAAGTTCATATGTTTGGGAATTTATCTCCAAAGCAGCTTTATTTTCTCTCTGCATAAGTTAGTCTTTTTCTTCTTTCCACGCTCACTCACCAGCACAGGAAATATGAAGTGGCAATATTTGACCAACTTCAACCTCATTTAGTCAATCGACATAAGTTACAATGCCAAAAAAGTGTGGAGACCCGTGTTCAAAACTAATGTCACTGAAGTCTGTAGTGACTCTGAAGTCAGATATTTTTTACATTAAATGACCTAAAATAAGAATAAAAATTAAAAATTAAAATTCTTAGCTTTGTACGAGGAATTGTTTAAAATAAAGTTTATTCCGTGCTTTTCCAAGCCAGGCTAATCACTGCCAACTAGACATCTTGAGCTCGGCTGCTAGCAGCCGTGGTTCCAAATTGAATTTTTTTGAGTTTGGGATAAATTGGAAATAAGATTTTACTGATTTAAGGACTGTGGCCAATTTCCTTCACTCTCCTTGTTGCATCCGATAAAGCAAATAAATAAACATAGCAATAATTTAGTTTTAGTTTTCTGATTCATATGAAGGTTTTGAGATTCTGTCTGGTCTGGATGTGGTTCTCTGCTCTCTTATTTGCCACACAAAGAATATATGCTTTGCGTGCCAAGTTGCAATCACTGAGAAAGTCAAAGACTGATTGGCCCAGCGTGTTGTCAGCTGAATAAGAAGTCTGGTTTAATTGAAATAGTTATCTTTAATTGTTTGTTTTCCCCCCTTAGTGATGGGATTATATCAGTTAATTATTGTGCTTTTAGACCAAATACAAAGAATTTACTAGAACTGATTTGACGAAGTTCTTTAGCAAGCATTAATGAACTAACGCTGTGAGAGTAACAATCACAATTTATACCTTTACTCACCAGCCACATGTTTTGTTGTTTTTATGGCACCATGTTTGTTTTTTTCATTCATCTTCATACTCTTATCCATTACTTGGTCTCCAGGGCATCAGTCTCCACGACTTCCACCCAAATCACACAGCACCGTACTGTGAGCCTCCCAGTGGGATATAGGCCCAGAATATGGAAACATGTTTACATTTTATTGCCTTTTACTTGAATTCGGTAGAACTAGTTCCGTGTGACTTCCTGACCACTTTTTTGCTGCTTACTTAATTTTTTCACCTATGTCCAGAAACCCAAAAGATGGTGCAAAGTCCCTGTAGATCAGCACGTTGTAAAATACCCAAAGCAGTCCGTTAGACTCCACAAATCATGGCATGTTCAATGTAACTTTTTTTCTCTTTTGGATGCTTACTCTAAAATATGTTATGTCCCATTGCGTACATGTGCATGAGTGTGGAATTTGTAACAACATCTACATTCCCTCCGATGATGTATAAGACTAGCTAAATACAAAGACACGACAATACTGTATTGTTGATGTCTGTTGGAGGGGTCGGAGGGCAGTGTTATTACAGCTCTCAACAGTGTTGTCTAAATTGACAATATTTTGTGTTTACAGTGTGTAGGATCACACAGTGTTCCTCATCTATAATTATTTTTCTGTGCTTTCCACTATATTTTTTTCATTCATTTCTGCTCCTGTCAGCTTGTCTCTTTAGTGCTGCGTTAAGGATGATGTTGTTCATCATTTGGGAAAATTGTTCCTCTGCATTGTACCCATCACACTGTTCCCTGCATTTTACCCAGGGAGCAGTGTGTGGGGACGATACGATGCTCAGGGCACTTCCATGCCTCAGTTAATTCCAACATTCAACAGAAAAATTTTCAAAAAAAACAAAAAAACAAAAGACATATTGTTTTGTCAGAATTCAGGAAAGGCATGGCGTGACATGGACCCAGATGCAGGACTGAGAGTTTAGGGATTTAATAACAAAATGAACAAAAACTGAAAATCAGTGGCAAATGGCCAGGCAGGAACAAGGCCTGAATTGATCAAAAAAAAAAACAAAAAAAAACACAAAAGCATGAAAAAGCATGGACAAAACATGGAACAAAGCATGGACATCAACAACTAACAAAAGTACTCATGACAAGAGACATCTAGAATTTGACCAGGAATCAATAGAGACAGGCAAGACACATGACATGGCATGGCAAAAGACACAGGCAACATGAAACAATGAACCAACAAGACGCAGTGAGGGAGAGGGGTATATATACACTGGGCACCAGGTGACACGAGTGAGACTAATGACAGACACAGGTGAGCGTGATCACACTAACAACCAGACACTGCAGGGAGGGGAGAAAGACAGACATGACGAAAAAAGGAAAGACAGCAGGAAGGGAAGACAGAGACCTGACAGTTTTTGAATCCAAATAAATCAGAATAAAGAATTAATGAGATCCATTTCCACATCACTTTCATCACTTTGATACATATGCAAGTTGTTCAGGACAATTTGATTCCATCATGTCCGCTGAATTCAATGTGCGTTACCATTTTTTTTGTTTTTGGATGCTTTGCCTTAAATGGAATAAACTTGAATAGACAATATGTTTGCTTAACCGTGGTTAGGTTGTAGGTTCCAGAGTTGTTGACAACACTTAATTGAACTGTATTGCAAAAATTTTAATTAATACTTCAGTATGGAGTGAATAAGAGCAGCTACGCAGCTGAAGGTTGGAAAAATGCAAATCATACTAAGGAAAAATAAAATGTTGGTGTTGGAGTGCGATTGCGAATCGTGCCAAATAAAAAGAGAAAAAACCAGTAGGAATTATAGGGCAAAGGACGTACTGATCACTGTAGTAACGTTTGCTGTCAAGTAATACAATGAGTGTTATCTGCTGTGCAGCCAAATAGGATGAAGATAAAAATAATTGAAATAGATAAAATGTTCCTTACCCAAATAATTGCATTGTATATTTTACACATAAACTTAACACTTATGTTAACAACTAAAAATAATGTATTAAGCCTAAATAAACCTACATAAACTGTGAACAGTTTTTTTTTCTGCAGTAGAGTAGCCTTGACATTTGTTGCTTACATTTTTAACCGTAAAGGTTAACCTTGTGTATTCTATAAAAAGCAACAGTAGTTTTACGACAACAAGATCAGACAAGTAATATTTAGTATTGATCTTAATAAAACGATGCCTTTTTTTTCCCATGACAGTCCTTGTTTGTTAGATTCCTGCCCCTTTCTTCATTCAGTCTTCATTCATTCATTACATTCTTAACCTCATGAACAACTGCTGAAAGAATTCCATCATTCTAGTAATGTTTGTACAACATTAACAATGTGCTCTACGATGTGTGTGCTTGTTCCAGCAAACACAGCTAAGGTGCTGATTGACATCCTGGATGAGAACGACCATTCGCCAGTTTTCACAAGATCGGTTTACATTGGAGGAGTCACGGAAGATGCCAAAACTTTCACTTCAGTCCTTCGAGTACAGGTACTGATGCAAACCAAAAGTAGTTTGTACTCAATAGACTGAATGTGTTTTATTTTTTTGAGACATTTTACTTTACTTAACATATAATACAAAATGCATCTTCAGTGCAGACAATGGAATTTATTCTATCTTAGGTGGAGGTTAAGGTCAATTGCAATATCTGCATCCTTAGTCAGTAAGGTGATTCCGTTGCACAGAACTGAGGTAGCGGTTAACCCAGTCTTGGGTTTGATTCCAGATGAGCAACATGTTTAGCACATGTTTCGAGGCTGTTTTGGCAACTGCTGTCATTAGAAGAGTAATTTTCCAAGTTAGGATCAGTAGGATCAATCAATAATAACGTCTTTCTTTTTATTTATTTTTTTCTTGCTAGGCAAAAAAATTGCCTTTACCACTATACAACCACTGCAAATGTAGTGCTAAATTAATAATAATAAAGTGTCAAGTCTAATTTGAAGCTTGGTGTTGGTTTCAAGGCACTGGTTGCTTCGTGGTCAAAGAACGGATAAGCAGATGAATGAGAGAATGTTTATTTCATTTGAAGAAATGAAAAAAATAAATAAGAGCAGAATCTCTGCTTCGGTCTGATAGGTTTCCCTTCCTGCAGTACTGCTGCCACAACATATCCATTTATTTCATTAGATTCTTCTTAGATTCATGATACAAAACAGAATGCTTTGTGAAGATGAGTGTAAGTTGTGGAAGAGGACGAAGGGCTTGGGGCTGTTCATTAAATGGCTTCCTCAATCAGTACAGACTTATCATGAAATGTTATTTAATGATGGAAAACACTTTATTATTGTTATTGTTATAATGATTACGGGAACGGTATGATAGTAATGCATCTATTGTCATTATTATGTATGGTAAATAATATGTATTATAATA
>JAFBJS010000161.1:0-13680 GCA_016785265.1 Paraplagusia blochii
AAGTAAGTAATTTAAGACAAATGAATACATTTTTAGTCATTTTTGAAAAAAAAAATATTTTTGGAGATTACTTCCGGATCTTATGAGGACAGTATTTCACAGTGATCACTAGCTAGCAAAACCAAAAATTACAAAAAATTACAATTTTAACCACCAAAATGTCCATAACTAAGTATTTTAAGACAAATGAATGCATTTTTAGTCATTTTTGAAAAACTTTTATTTTTGGAGGTTACTTTGGGATTTTATGAGGACAGTATTTCACAGTGACCACTAGTCTCCAAATCCCCCAAAATAAAAATTTACAATTTTAACCGCCAAAATGTAAATAAGTAAGTATTTTAAGACAAATGAATGCATTTTTAGTCATTTTTGTTTTTCTAATTAGAGACAAATAAGCCAAAATTTTGCTCAAAAATTGAAAGACTAAGGAAACTTGGAAAAAAAAATAAATCTTGTATATTTTGGCATTATTTTGATCAAAAATGTTTTTTTCAAAAGATAATTTAATATTTTTGGAAAACAAAACTTCTTACAAAACATTTTTTTAAATATTCAAAAAGTTCTTAAAAACAAATTTTAAATTTTGATTACATCTAAGTTTGAAAAAAAAATGTTTCAATTTATTTGAGAATATGGTCAAACTCTGAAAAACCTTTTTTTAAAATCAAACATTTCTAATATTTCTATATGCGAACAAACGAGGATGCAAAACTTTCCATAGATAACAAATGTATTGTTTCTTTCAAAATGATACATTCTGACATAAACAGAAAAGAAACCAATTTGATTTCCTTATTTATTTCAGTTCATTTCAATTTCTCTTTGCCAAAACTGAGATGTGTTTTTAAAAAAATGTTCATCTACATTTTTAATACCTGAACAAAACTCATGTTTTTGTTTAATCCAGTAAAATTGTAAACATTTGAATTTAAATGTTTTTTTTCAAAATTTATTTTTTAATGTTTTAAGAATATTTTTTGAATATAATTTAGTATTTTGAGAAATTATGTTGAATTTATCAAAGAAAAAAGAAAAATTAACAAATTAAAATTAATTTGCAAGTTTCTCATCAAAATACAGCCTTTACCAAATTTTCCAAAATCCTCTTCATGTTGGTCAGATGTTAATTTTTTTAACATTTAACAATTTAAATTAAACAGTTTTTTTCTTTCATTTTTTTAATCAAATTGACACATTTTAAAAAGGTTTTTTGATTTTTTTAGGGTCCCAACTTATTATATTGTAAATTTAATTGGAAATGAAATTTTTGTTGTAACCCCTTTTGTTGTTTGACATACAATTAGAGCATTTAGCAGTATTTCTTCAGAATTTTTCAAAGAAAAATGTTAAAAGTTGAATTCCCAAAAATCGATAAAACACTTTTTTTTTAATATAAAAGAAATAAAAGTGAATAAAAATTACTTAAAATTTGAGCCTTTTTATGGTTAAAAATAAGGAAAATGATTTCATTTTTGGTTCATCACCCTTTGATTAAAAGCAACAAACTGGCCAATTCAACTCTTGGTCAGGCAGGAAAACCTATTTGACCTGGTTTCTGTGTCCGTCCCTTCTGGACAGACCATCATCATCATTCTCTCGTAAATCTTCCCCACGTCCCTTCACTGAGTGAACATAGTTATTGTCTCCTAGTCTTCTCACTGTCCTCACAGTAACCAGACACCGCTATTGTCCCATTGTCGACTTAATTGCTGGTCAACCTGGGTTCACAGTGATCACCTTTCACCTGTTGTTTTTAATTCTTCGCTGACCGAGAGATGAAGCGTCGAAAACCAACGTTCGCACAGCGTCACGACGCTTAAGTTTCTCCAAAATATTAACTTCCAATCAGACGTAGTTGTAGTCTGTATAAAAAAGTAACAAACACACACTGAAGAGAATAACAGAGACTTCTTACCTGTATTATTTTCTTGGTTGCTCCAAAAGACCTGGTTGTTTGAAGAACTTCAGCAGAAGTACTCGTTTCTTCGGCATTCTTTTTTTCTTAAGAGAAAAATTCAACGATATTCTTCAACCATGCTTGTGCGTCCGTTGATAAAATTCAGCTTGAAATGTTTTAAAATACAAAAACCCAACGTTTCTTTTTATCTTATTTTATTTTAAAGGTGAGACGGAAGTTGGCGGATCGGAACCGGATATCGGAGTTTCAAATTAAAGGTTTGTTTAGCGCAATAGCGAGGCAGAACGTCAGTTATTGTCGCACTTCTAGATTTCCACCAGTAGAGGGAGAAACCGAACCATCAAAACGTCATCCTTTTCAGAGATACAACCGTGTCCAATTACCACAAAACGTCGAACAATTAAGAACACACCTCCGTAGCAGGAAACATTTAGAGGAAGTATTTGAACATTAATTTTTAACAAATTAAAAGTCCTCACAGCCAAACAATATTAACCCGTCTCTCCCAGCTGTTCCAGTTGGTAGTCTGGACTCCCGCTGCTCCAACTAAATGTGCAGGTTGCAGTTTTGACCTCGCGCAGTGGGAGGCGGTAGAATGGGTTACACATGTCACTGCTAATCCCCGCTTCTCTCTGTGTGTGTGTTTGTCTTGGTCTGGAAGTCATTTCATAGACTGTATCTGATCTGAAGTGTCGTTCTGCTTCACAGGAAATAAAAGAAAATAAGAGGCCACTGAGGCACCCAGATGTCCCACCATCATGGAAACACTGAGGTCTGGATCTCTGGGTCCAGACCTCCCTCTGTTGGACAGGACTCAACCCGTCATTAACTGGAATCATTAACTAGTCTTTGTCCTTAGACTGACTTCAGTCAAAATTAAATAGTTTTGGGCCTTTTTGAATACATTTGTACAACAACAATAATAGTAATAATAATAATAATAGTGGTAATAATAATAATAATAATAATAATAATAATGGTTATTATTATTACTACCACTATTATTGTAAAAATTCTATATTATTAATATTTGACATAATTCTGTCCAAATTAAAATTATGTTGATTACATTTTCAATATAGTATCATAATTGATTATTTTCTCTGTTTCTGATCAAAATATAGATTGATGAGAAATATTTTTAGAATAAAAGAAATTCAAAAACAAAAAAAAAAAACAAAAAAAACTGAACGTCCAGTTGCCTAGCTTAAGTCTTTTACCTTTACCACTATTATTGATTACTATTTTGTTGTATGTTATTAAAATGTAAAATAACATTATTATAAATGATAAAATAACAAAATATTGATCATTATACTTATCATTGGGGTTGCCAAATAGTAAAAGTCAGCAGATATTAGCATAATTATATGATAAAATCTTTTTACCTGCAATTAAAAAAAATTCAATGACAATATTTGTTTTTTTTTTGTCAACTTTGTCGATATCGCACATTTAAGCCTTATATATACTAATATTAAAATATCAGTGTTGGTTGATAAAGAAATCAGTCATGAAGAGTTTGTACAATATCAGTAAAAGTAAATATCACACATTCCTGTTTATTTTTTAACATTATCAGTTTCTACCTGTATGGCGCAGTGTGATTTGGGTGACAGTGGTGGAGACTGCTGTCCATGTGACCTGGTAAAAGATAAGAGGATGAGGATGAATGAATGAATTATTATTGAAGCTGATGAATAATATCATGTTTTTTCCTTTAAACCCTGTGATAATAATAAGTAATAACTGAGGCTCAGTTTAACGCAGGTTAAGAAACATGCATACAGTGTTTATTTTGCAACAGGACACATTAAATAAAACTACAAAGATACTTCACTTATACAAAAGATAGAATATATCCCATTCACAAACAAAACAAAACAATAATTTACTGTATAAATAAAAAAAAATCACTATTTTTTGCTATTTACAATTTCATGAAACCCAAGTCTCTTATGGAGGAGGATGCGGTGACTGTGGACTTTTATTGGGGGGAAAGTGCCTGTCACTCAGTGGAGAGTGTGGTATATTACAGATGACAAGAGGACGGGGCAGCAAATAGGTGTTTGCATAATTTATCAGACGCTCTAAACAAATGGGCCCCGGTTTGATAAAAACTGTCACATTTGGTTTGCATGTGTTGGATTTGAGGGGACATTAATTTCCCAACGCGCTCCCTTCTCCTTCCTCCCTCCTCGCCCCTCCCGGCCCGCCGCTCCGTCTGCCGTGAACATCCCGGGCCCAGAGGCACGTCGTCGTGTCCTACAAAATTTAACATCGGTTCCAGTTGAGCAGGCGGACGGACCTGAGCAACACTGCATTAACACAGAAACAAAAACACCAGAACAAACAGACATCGGGTTTGGGGATGAATTCCTCCAACGCAAACTCTGCGACAGAAGGAAGTCATTCAGCTAGGAGTGTATGGTGGAGCTGTTGTGTCGAATAAGTCGAACTTCACCTTCACTACTCTGGGTTTTAATTATTTTAATGTCATTACTTTGATTTAATATTTTTTTTACTTTATTTCTGGTGCTTTCGTACAATGACCTTGAAAGTTCTGGAATCCGTCTATAAACAAAAACTTTTACGCTATTTATTTTCTATCGGCAGCAACACTGCCCCCTGTCTGAAGTGCAAGCGTTATGCAGGTGGGGGAAAATCTTTACGTGTGGACACAAGATGGCAGTATTACAACTTTTTATAATAGACGGCCCAATGATATTGGTCGGCTGATATTAGCATAATAACGTACTATCGATAAGATCGGAATCCTTTTCTTTTTGATAATGAAAATGCGAAGATTTTGCTGGTTGCACACATAGAGATCTGAGACTTTTACCTCAGTTTTGGGGGACAGCATATATCAGTACCAGTTGACATTGGAGTTGGAAATTAAGTGTTTCGACGATATTGTCCGAATCGGATACAGGCAAAAGTTCCTATCGTACATCTGGAGCTTTCACAGTATCGGTGATAGTGGAGATGGATGTTTGCTTATTATTATGCAAAAAGTACGTTAAAGACAAATGTGTGTTTTTTTCGCCTGAATATGCGAATGTTAGACAACAGTAAATGTTGTTGCCATGGTTACTGTTTGGCCTTAGTTCTGTCAGAGGCATGAACGACTATTTTATCAAACAGCCAAGAGCTAAAACAAGTTAGCTTAGCCAGATGTGTCCGTCATGAGCTGCAGTTCTCGTCCAATGAGAAATCATTATCTATAAACTGTAGCAAGAACCTGTTCAGAAACAGGATATTTAAACAAAAACAATGTTCTGGTACTGGCCCTTTAAGGCAGACTTGGGCAAATAGTTCAACTCCCGGGCCACACAGGGTTCTAAATTTTGACCCGTCGGCAAAAAGGTGGAGCATTTGTGTAGACCAAGGCAAATGTAAAGATAAAAGTCATGAATAGAGGCTAAAATGCTAAGCCAGGGGTCTCAAACTTGCGGCCCGTGGGCCCTTTGCATCCCGTGGAATGATATTTTGCGGCCCCCACCTTGATGTGAAAGTTAAACTATAATATTTTATAGATTTGTTCTCCACATTTTGTGGTAAATTCTATAGTTCTCAAACCCTGGTCCACAGCCTCCATCTGGTTCAGTGTTTATTCTGTGTAATACACAGAATATTTGGGAAAATGATTTTTTATTACATTTTTCCTTCTGTGAAATGATAGTGTGGGTGGTGGCCCTCAACTTATTAGAGTTTGGGACCCCTGTGCTAAGTCTTCTGAAGTGTAATGATAATATAAATTAACAGTATGATTTGGAAAAGTTTGGCGGGCTGGAAAAAAAATGCCAAACGGGCCATATGTGGCCCACGAGCCACAGTTTGGTGTGAAGTGCTGAACTGAAGAAGACAAACAGAGTCAAATACAACAAATACAAGTGCAGTCATTTCTGTTTGTTCTTCAGAAATATTTTTTCAGACCGATTCCTTGTCCACTCTGCCAGTGGCTCAAGAGTCGACGCTGACATTTCGGAAGGACTTTAAATGTCACACAGAAAGAAAAAAAAAACTGCTTGTGCATAGAACCTATGAGTGCTTTTGCTTTGTGTCTGGGTGGACTGTTGGCCTGGAGTCCAGGTTGTTTATGTGCTGTTGTTTGAAGAGACAGAAGAGGACGCGTTTGTCCTCTGAGCAGAGTTGGGAAGTTTGGTTGGACACAGAACAAAAACCTGACATAAATATCATATCACGATGAATGGCATAATGTACAACAATACCACCTCCCCTGAATTAAAAAGAAAAATATCAAAATGTGAACAATATGTTCAGTAAATGTTCAACACTACACATAAGAGCATAGACTGGAATTAGAAAGAATTATTTTCTCTTTAAAGCCGTTGTTACTACATGATCAGGAAGATGATGATGATGAAGAACGGTCCAGTCTGGAGGTGTTTGGTTGAGTGTATGGTTCAAAAGTCTAAAAGTCCACCATTCATGTCACTGTACAAGATATGGCACCGATCGGGTTCCTCCTCGGAGTCAAAGAGGCGAAATTCCCAGTTTGGATTCAGACTGTTTACATCCACTGACTTTTTTTATTTATTTTATTTTTTTTTGACAAGTGCAGAGATTTGTGAAGGACCTCAGTTTGCTCCGTGGAAGAAACAGATGTGAGGAATCAGAGATGAGGGAAGAGGTGGATCCATAAGGCACTTGAACACCATCAAACCGGAAAAGTTTCCCACCCACAAACGAGACGGGAAAAAAAAAAAAAAAAAAAAAGCCCTCAGATTTTCCCCGCTCTCCCTAAATGGCAGTTAGTCGGCAAACTGCTGCCCCCCTCCCCTCTCCAAACTCCATCTCTCCACCCAAATCCACATAAGTACCCAGCAGAAGTGTAGGCGGGCGCAATCTCCGTCTCTCTGATCTTTTTTTATTTTACGGTGGGTGATTTGACTCCAAAGTGCTGCGATGTTTAATTCCTCTAAGACGTCGGGTTCTCCTCAGAAAAGCACGACAAAAAAAATATAACGGCCGGGCCAAAAAGACGTCAGTGAACGTCTCTCCGTGTCTGCATGACTGAGGCTGTGAAAAGGTTTCAGTACGGCATAAAGCATCTTTGTCTCTGCGTCCTTGTCTCGTCCTTCAGCCTGGTGAGGACTGGGACACAGCAGGACGCTGGTGATGAAGCTTGTTTTTCTCTCCCTCTCCTTCTGCCCTGGTTGTTAGCGGCGACTGAAGAGCAGCAAATGTTGGTTTTTATCCCCACACTCTCAGCTTTTCTCTGCCTGTGTCGGCAGAGCTCAGCCTCTTTGGTCCATGGCCGTCACTCAGTCCTTATTTTGAGCCACATTGTTGTTGGCTTTTTTCTTGGTGCCTCAGAGAGTTTTTTTTTTACTGTCCTCGAGCCCAGCACCTGGAATTGTGGGTGATGGTGGCATCTGGTGCGTGGAAGGATGTTGTAATGACGCTAGTTGCCCACCAGGGGGCTGAGGTCTCCATGGTGGTTCTTTAGTTTTTTCTTGAAAAGGGAGATGGTGGAGGGACGGTACTGGATGATCCAGGGCTCCGAGGAGGTCGTGCTCTGGCTGCAGGAGTCGGAGCTGCTGACTGTCGAGATGTTTGGAGATCTTTGGGAGAGAAGAGTCAGAGTGAACATGGGCATCATCATCATCATCATCATCATCATCATCATCATCATCATCATCATCATTGATTTTTTCAGGGGAGAAAATATTTCGTTATCTGTTAATAACGGAAATGTATCAGAATGTTGGATATGTTAAAAATAGAGGGACGACACAGACATGAAGGTGTGGAGACAAAGCTGGAGAAGAAAGATTGAGGGACAGTGGATACACTGATAGAAGAATGATCCTAGAGATGGAGCTACCAGGTAGGAGACAAAGAGGAGATTGATGGATGCAGTGAGGGAGGACATGGAGGTAGTTGGAGACAGAATAGAAGATGGAGAAGACAGGGGGAGATGGACAATGTTTATTTACTGTGGTAACCACAGAAAAAGGGACAAGTTGTAAGGAGGAGAAGAAGATGGGATATGGGAATTTAAGTGTTTGCCTATTTTTTTATTTGCATTATTGCTTATTCCCCGAAATCCTTTGTTTGTTTTTGTTACTTACGAAGATCAAAGATCATTTTTACAGATTACATATAAACATCCAAGTAAGTCCCTCATGAAGAGACAAAATCTCCTCGACTTAAATTTACCTGAAACAAACTCAGCTGTTGACACAGCTGCGTCAACATTGACTCATATTTGTCCTTTTGCTCAGTGAGTTTTTAATTAAAGATAACCACGATCTGAAAAGGTGTCACGTGGTGAGCACTGCCATCAGTGATAAGGTAAAATGTTTTAAGACAAATAACAAGTCATTTTGACAAATATCTCTTCATAAGTTCTGGTCTGATCAAGACGTACCAGGTGAAGATTTTACCACGTCTCCAAACCTTTTCAGCCTTAAGTTGCGTTCTGACCCAATTCATTGGAACCAGAGTCTCTCAGCTTTTGACAATCTGTCTTATTGTCTCTACTCAGTCATTTAATTGGACTGATCATTAGCTCATTATTCTTCATTTTTAATTAGACACTGAGTGTTTTGACAGCTGTCCTCAGGGACCAACGATGTTGTGTCACCGTCAATTAAAACCAATTCTAAAGTGTTTTAAGTTGTTGGCAGAACATTGGGGATAAACTCGAAAATATTTAGGTTATTCAACTTTCTTTTTTATGAAAAACGTGATTTCACTGACACATCTAATGTCTTTGACATCAGTGTTTGGTCGGTTGATGAGTCGAACAACTGTGGTGTGAAAAATGGGACAAACCAACTTACTAACGATATAATTATCTTCATATTAGCAGACTGTGGCCCAGGTCGATACAGAAAGAAGACGATAATGTTGGATTTTACTTTGAAAAGTCTTTCCTTGATCTTGTATCAAAGTTTTTATCCAATGATTAAATTAAAAGCACGGTGGCTGGGAGGAACAAAAACTATTTTACAAAATAAAAAACACCTTCACAAATCTTTAGGAAAATTTAAATTTGCGAAAAAAAAATTACAAAGACTTTTACAAATGCTGAGACAAATTAACAAGGAACTTTTTCAATCAGAAAGGGAATAAACCAACTGAAGGGAAGTCAAAGGGAAGTCAAGTGGTTCGTTCCCTGCGTGGTTGGTCCTTCCGTCTGGGCTGTGGCGTTTAAAACTCCAAAACCGACCACACGAAAAACAAAACCACGTTGGTCGGCTCATATGTTTGCCACAACCGGGCAAAAGACCATTTGACTGGGTGGACATCTTGGGTGGACAGCAGTTGGTACATTCCTTTTCTGGTTGAAAAAGTTACTTTGTAAATTTGTCTCAGTGTTTGTTGAAGTGTTTCATGTCTGGTATATATTTTTTTTCGCTCTGTTGAGGTGTTCTGGCCAATAAACCTTTGTTTTCTGATTATAAATTTGTCTCTTTGAAAGTGTTTCTTATTTTGTAAAATAGTTTTGCACCTCTGTACCTTTAGTTTTTAGGTTTCTTGAATCCAAGATCATTAAAAGAACAAATTTCTTTTTTTTTGTATCCACTTGGGCCACAGTGATTCATGGCCTGGTACTGGTCCACAGACCTCTGTTTTGTGACTACCAAACTCCCAGCAGCCTTTGCAGACTGACTGTTCTGAACCCATTAGAGCAGCTAACAGCTAACCCTCCGTTGGTCTTTTATTTGCCAAGATGAAAAGACTGATGGCAATAAGTACCTCACTAATTGGATGACATAAGAATATTTAAGGTCAGACACTGACTAATGTAATGAAACATAATGATATAATTGTATTATTAATTATGGACAATTACAGTAAGAGCGTCCAGGTGAATTCCTAACACTATCTGATCAGGTTTAATTTCATTAAGGAGATCATTTGATTAGGTGAGATATGAAAGCACCAACTCTGGCACGGCCTTCAAAGAAAAACGTCATGTGAAGAGTCCTTAAAAAAAAAAAATGGAAGGACTTCAATCATTTTTTTTCTTCTTTTCTTTTTCCCACTTCCACACGTGAGCGAAGATAAAGCCGATCGGCGTTCCTACACTACTGTACTCACTTGACTGATATGTGCAGCAGCAGCTTGGCGACCATGGCGATGACGGTCAGGATGAGGAGACCGGCCAGGGCGTAGATGGTCCACACTTTAGGGACAGAAAGGGAAACAGACAACAAGCATCAGACATCAGAGAGTGTGTGCGTCCCTGTAATGAAAACAAACTGGAGCAGACTGGAAGAATTAGCAGGCAAATAATTATCCAAACGCCGCAGCCACACCTGTCAGCAGACGGCAGCCAGGAAATTGTCAAAGAACAGAGATGCATTATCAGCGCGCAGCTGTTCCCCTCGGGTTAAGGAATAAATCAGATCGCCCTTCGAGAGGGCGCTCAGAGTTTGTAAATAGTTATGTGTGAGCAAAGTGGAGGACGGGACAGTCCACTGTCAGGGGTCTGAGGGGGGAGTTAATGGTACAAAGAGTAAGGGTGTCATGCTAATACAAGTAATAGTATCAATAAGTTACTTTCGAACAGTCTGAGAAACTAAAAAACCATATTTTTGGACCATAAGGTGCAATTAAAAACCTTTAATTTTCTCATTAATCACCAGTGTGTTCTACAATATGGTGAGCCTTATGGGTGGTTGTGTTCACTGACCTCGAAAATCTGAAAAAATGTTAGTTGTACAGCTTTGGTAAGCAGTTCTGAACTACTATAGTCAGGAGCCTCATAGAGTAATACGTCGTACAAGTAAGTAATACTTCAATGCAATGTTAGGTCTGTGTATAAGGATCCCAAAATCCAGCTGGTTACATTACGAGACGTTGCTGACGAAGAGGATTTCTAATTCAACGCAATTTAGAACCCAGCAAGACTGAAGCCGAAATTACAAAACTGTTAAAGTCACACGCTGAAGATAGAGAATTTGGTGGATTTGTTGAATCTCTTACTTGTTACATATATCAGCTTACTTGTTATCTGACTATTTTGCGTTGCCTAATCCGATGGTCTTAAAAGTCTAAACTGTTTTTCGGATTATAAATCCCACTTCTTTGATTAATTGATTACCGTATTTTCACGACTAGAAGGTGCACATGAAAGTCTTAGATTTTCTTCAAAATGTTTGGCGCGCCCTATAGTGCAGTGCGCCCTATGTGTGTTGTTGTTGTGGTAAGGCAGAAGTAGTACAGAACACCATGAGAACGTTAAAGGGGGAAGCGTGGGCATTGTTGAGAACCCGCGTCCCATCATCAGGTGCGCCTTACGTGTGTGTTAAATATAGTAATGGCACACAAAATTGAGACTGACCTTTTAATACGGTGCACCTTATAGTCGTAAAAATACGGTATACTCACACTGACAGCCGCTAGAGGGCACTCTAGGCTTGTCACTCAGCTACGCCTGTACCAGTGAAAATGTACATTCGTTATTTTAACACTGACTTCTTTTTGCTTGTGCAACTTATCTATATTTTAGTTTTATTTATTATGCATTTTTTGGCTAGTGCGACTTGAGCTTCGCTAACTGATACAGTCGAATTTCTTTTCACCCCAATATTGTCCAAGCAAGCAGGTAAACAGGAGATCCAGGAAGTAAGGAAGCCTCCCAGCAGAGACAGAGACAGGGACAGAGACAGGGGTGGAGACGGTTTTCAGTGTACAGTGGGTGTAAACATACTAGCGCTGTGGCCGTTGGTCTCGCCGCGTCCAGCCCACTGACCTGGCATGTTGTGCTCCGGTTTACCGGGGCTGGACGTGATCACGTAGATGATCTGGGAGCGTCCGTTGGAAGTGTTGTTGGACGTCTCAGTGACGCCACCTGCCAGCTTTGGTCCTGTCGTACTGGAGACATCTTCACCCTCGTCGTCATCCTCTCCTTCAGCCTCTAGTGTTCTGGTGTCTTGGCTTCTCAGCGCTACATCGAGGGTTAGAGAGATAAAGAAAATATTAAAGTTCTTGAATCCACCATAAATTATTTGCGAAAAAATTATATTTTACATGTACATGTATATGTAAATATATAGATACATATACACATGGAGATTGTATATATACATGGTACTATATAAATATATTTTGAACGCAATGACTTTGCCAAGACCCAAATGCGGACCAGGAACCATAGCTTTTACAACTGGTCCTACACCTACACACAGAAACCTGGACAATTGGACAAAAAAAAGTTGTACACATGTACATTTAAATTACATATACATGTATATGTAAATATAAACATACATGTGCACATACATATTGTATATATACATGGGTTCCATATAAATATATATAGAAAACAATGATTTTGCCCAGACCCAAATGTGGACCAGAAACCATATTTTTTAAAACTGGTCCAACAACTTGAAACACAAAAACCTGCGACATTTTGGGAAAAAAAAGTTATATATACATGAACATTTACATTACATATACACATATGTAAATATACACATAAAATTGTGTATATACACATGTTCTTTATATATATACAATATATATATAAAGAACAATTGCCAAGACATAAATGTGGACCAGGAACCATAACTTTACAACCATTCCTATAACTCGGGATACGCAGAAACCTGTGACATTGACGTTCCAGCGACTGTGACTCAGTTGTGAACTCATTCCATGTCTAAACATATTGTCTTTCATCTTCATTTGTGCTTGATGTGTTGATGATCAAAGAGAAAAACATTAATAAGTAAAACATTACGAGAACAGTAATGGGAGCGCAGGCGACTGACGGGCGCGGCACCAATGAATATAATGATAGTAAATGACAGTGGAAACATCCTGCTGTTCAAACCGCACAGTCATCACATGTATTTTAATATAATGAGGTCATTTGCATAAGAGAGTCGTTGACATTAACCGTTGACTTCACGTCCTGGACTTTTTGTCATTGCGACACGTTATTCCTGCAGCTCAGGTGATGATGAGCTGCACGGTTGTTTACTCTGATTTGAGAAGGAAAAAAACAACAGAGTAATTAAACAAACAAACACCTCCCTTTGATCTCTTACATCTAAAGACCAGACTTTAAACACTGGTAGAGGACAAGAAGTCGTTGTAACGTCCTGTCTCCGTCAGGGTCACACTGAGGATGAGCTGGTTGGATGGAATTGGTTGACACTGAAATCCAACTGTTAATTTTGGGTATGAAAATATTTAATGGATTTTTGTACAACTGAACAGAGTTAGTCTGACTCAGTTTAATGAAATTTGACTTATCTATTTTGTGTTGTTTAATGTGCCTCATAATACCAATGGTACCTTAAAATGATTTCAATGTACGAGGGACTGAAACACAATTTTCAAAAATTTCAGTCAGGAGCGGATGATTGGAGCGTTAGCACGTACTTAGATAAATGACATAATAAAGTTATACAAGACCATGATGCTAAAATGCTTCTAGCATTCTTAACGACATCTATAGGAAAACATGAACAAGGCAGGGAAAAAAAAGAAGTATAATCAAAATACAAACCAATTATATAATTTTAAGAAGTTTGGAGGACCGGATTACAAAACAGTACGGGCCACATCTGGCCCCCGGGCCTTAGTTTTCCTGTGCCTGTGCTAGTTCCAAGATTGTAGTTGTTTAAAGTTCTGGTCCGTTTGCTCATGCTAGTGCCTGATTTTTTAGGATCTTTAACTTCTCTTAATTTGGGTGAGTAAAGTTAACTTGAATGTTGTGATCTTTCAGACCAGAGTGGTAGAAGATTAGTAGATAAGACAATGGG